>JANHAO010024775.1:0-11521 GCA_026873985.1 Saraca asoca
GCCTCCGTCGTCATCACCGTCATGCACGACTCGTCTTCGATTCTAGCCCCCACTCACTCTGAATCATGCGTCCGCCACTGCTGTTATATGGGGCATTTATAGATGGGGGTAGTGACAAAAAGATAGACATGCAAAGGTGAGTCGAAGATAAAACCCAAGTATTGTTCAACTTCCTGGTTTTAAATAGTGCCTTAAGAAAGTATGATTATAAATTAATAGTAGGCATTCAGCAGATTTGGTTCTTCTGAAATACTATCATCAAATATTATGCAATCAAACTTCTTGAATTATCTTACTTACTATCTGATATGATAAACTTCAAATTTGGCTCCTTTCAATTGGTAGAAGTGTGCAGCATTCTCTGACTGACAGGTATAACCAACTTGAGCCCAGCTCATTTTCCTTAACTCTTCAGGTTGGAAGATTATGCTTGTTTTATGCAACGACTATTAGTGAACTGATTACATTTTTCTCACCAAAACTTAGAGTGGATTCATTCTGATGTTAAACAAAAGGAGCCCTTCAGACTTCTGCATTTTTCAATAGAATAAGGAACTCTTCACTTGTAATGAGCTAGCAGTACTACTTTCAGAAACAAATACTCAAAAACAATTTGATGCCTTTGTCTTAGGTCAGCACAAAGTATTCAAAAATGCCTTCAATGCTACCAACTACGAAGTATACATCTATTTTTTTGTCTTGTTTACATGTCAGACACAGACACGCATATGACATATGTCGGACACATTTTTATATCTATCTGATTAAAATACTCTTTTTTGGTCTAGACATGCGAGTGGCACCAATTGTACACGTCACGGACTCAGCATAGACATGACTTCACACTATTTTCTATTAATATTTTCAATTTCTTTTCCTATTATTTTTCTCATATTTTGCTACTCTTCTGTTTCATTTCTCTACTTCCTTTGTTATGTTTTTTCTATTTTGTATATTTTCTATTTTACCTTTTTATATGTATAATATATATATGTGCTGTACCGAGTTGTCTACCCTCATGTTCATGTCAGTGTCCATGCTTCCTAAGCCTGCTAATCACAGCATCAATATTCTCAAAAGAATACTTTTCCTACTTCATTAAGGTAAACCAAGAGAAGAAACTCCAATAGCCTGCTCAGTCAAAGAGAGTACTAGGCATCTCCATCTTAATAATGACTTGGAAGATATTTTTTAACCAACATGATACTCCCAACCCAGGCGATTGATTTTCATATATCTTTGCTCTTCCTGTAGTTTTAGCCTTCAGTTTCAGCACATAATCCTTGAAACTGCTCTCTCACTCTCATTGAATGAATCGGTTTACAATCCAAGAGTTTTGCATTGGTCCATAAATGCCAATACCAAGGAAATGAATTTATAATGTAACAGTTTCTATATAGAATGAAAATCTTTGAATTGACTACAATATTTTGTAGTTTCAATGATTTTTTAGGTTTCCTTTTAGTATCCATTGTGTCCAGAAGCAGTAGCATTGCATTATATTTCTCTGAATGGTTACTTATGATTCTGTCACTTGCACAGAGGAAGCATAGGTGGGGTTGCAGCAGTATTGCTAATCAGCAATCTTTATTATCTGAAAAATATGATTTAATAAAATATAGGATCATTTTTTTAACAAAACTTTTTCATATTTAGAAGTTTAAATATCTGCAAACAAAAGATTGATACATGACAAATCACAAGCAATATACTGCAATAAAATTGAACCAGGCAATCTTAAATGACCACAACATTTAATATAATAGTATAAAAAGTACAACTAAATCCCAACAGAACCAATCTCAGATGACAACAAAAGTAATATATCATACACCCAACAAATGGTATAAGTATAAGCTACTTAACTGTTAACATATGACCTCATACAATACAAAGAGTGACATAATACTAGTCTATGGACTAGTCATTCAATGTGGTTTAGGAATTTCAGGAACTTTAGGCACTTCTGGCTTTGGCATTGGTGGTAGCTCAACCTTAGGCAGTTGTGGCAACTCTGGCTTAGGAATTTCAGGCACCTTTGGCAACTCGGGCTTTGGTATTTCAGGAATCTTTGGCAACTCGGGCTTTGGTATTTCAGGAACCTTAGGCAGCTCTGGCTTAGGCAATTCAGGAACCTTTTCCAACTCTAGTTTAGGCATTTCCGGGACTTTAGGCAATTCTGGCTTTGGTAATTCAGGGACTTTAGGCAATTCAGGCTTTGGTATTTCAGGGATTTTTGCTAACTCAGGCTTTGGTATTTTTGGGATCTCTGGCAACTCTGACTTGGGCATTTCGGGAACCTTAGGCAACTCTGGCTCTGGAAGATGTGGCAGTTCAGGCTTAAGAACCTGAGGAAGTGGAGGCAACTCAGGTTTGGGAAGTTGAGGTATTTCTGGCTTCGTCAACGTGTTCTCTAGAAGAGTGCGTGCACCTGCAACCATCATGTGGCTGGTCATTGTTGAGAAAGTTACTAGCAGAAAAAGTGGTAAAATTATCGATGAGAAACCGCGAGAAGCCATCCTCAAGAACTTATGTATTAAAAGGGTATTGCAGGTCCTTGTGAATGATTCTATTTTTCTTGCAAGTAACTTGTGAGCATGTTCTTGAAGTGTTATGTGCTGGCTTTTATAGATGAAACGGTGACACTCGATCAGATATATTGGCATGAAAGCCTAGTTGTTGGAATGGTTCAAATTCAATTAATGTTAGTTCAACTTACTTACCTATATATTATCACTTGAAGAAACAAAACATGAGTCATCAGCAGCAGAATAAATAGCAACTTCTTATTTCTTGGATTTGCCTACTTGTTCAAGCTGTTGACCTAATCTTTTACAGGAGCAGTGTGCTCTCTCATCTTAATTATACCGAATGGAAGATTATAACTTTTTAAATTAGCTATGAGTACAAAGCCAATTAAATATTCGAGGAAGCCATTGATACTTATCTTACTTAAAAATCACATTGCAGATTTCTTATGCAGTTGAACAAATACATGACCCTACAAATAGTGCACATTTTCCATTTTGGGTAAAGGAAAGCTAGTAAACTCCATTTTCAGTGGAGCCAGAAAATTTTCTTGTGAAAAGCAATAAGCTCCTTCAAGCAATGATGAAAAATTGATCCAGGTAGAGATGGAAAACTGGACTTTATTCTGGCATAGCTTTTTGTTCATGGTACATGAATCAAGCTCTACTTTATGTACCAACCAAACCAGGTTACATACACTAGTATATCATGATATGCTTAAAGGGTAAGTTCTTGAGTATATATAATGCACCACATGTGTATAATATACTAAACCAATAATATCACATGTTTATTGTTTCTCTCCTCTAACCATTGGTTTAGGGATTTTCTTCTTTTTTTTTTTTTCTTCCTTCTCTTAAAACACCATTTTTCACTTCCGTGCTGAACTAATAACAATGCACTTTAACTTATTTTATAAAAAGAAATAATTTCTGTTGATTTTGTTAGTTTCGTGCAAGTCAAATGTAGTGTACGCTATGCACACAAGAATTCTCATGTATAGAAATACATGGCAAAAGTTAGAAAAATTCTTACAATAGATTGAATTACATTATTTTGATATTGTACAGAAATACATTGTTCAGCCTATGCTTTGAAGGTTAATAATTTCTGAATAGAAATAATCGTGGAGGAAAATTGAAGTGAAAATTTAGCACCAAAACATTCTGTCTTTAACTGCTAGTTTGCCACTTTCCTCCACTTTGGTCTTCCTGTAATCCAATGTCCATTTCTCAAATGTGCAGTCAACAAAATCATAGTAACCACCATGAATGAAGAGCGCCCCATTTGCCACCTTTTCTTCTATCCACGGATAAGTAAGTAGGTTTAACAATGAATGGTTAATCGATTCCTGTACAAAAATCAATTCAAGGGTTGACTTAAGAAATTTAATACAATCAACTTATATGTGAATCTGAATTAAATTTACAAGACATGTTGGACTAATCATATCACTTAATGAGAAACAATAACTTTGACTAGTAATGGAGGCAGTCAATGTAAAGTCCAAGCAAAGAGAAATTGAACAAACGTTTTCAAAGAAAGCAGATCCCATTGTGTAAGTACGAAATTCTACAGGTATTTGAATTCCTGATGTAAATTCAGGCTCAAGACTTCAACAATACAAGATAGGGAAAGAGTTCAAAAATGATACCAACAGGCAAACTTATCATGCTTGATTTTATTTTCAACATGAGCCTCTTAGTTGGGAATCCCCAATCTTTCACTAAATTTAAACTTCCCTAGCAAGAAAAGTTCTAATTTGTTTGGGAGGAAAGCATGCAGAAGCAAGTATTTATGCATAACATATTTCAGAAGCTATATATTCACCCAAGGTACATTAGATGGAAATGCAAAATAGAGCTTTCATATTATTTCTGTCTATACATCAGAAGGGCGTCATGTTCAAACCTCCAGAGTCTTGCAGTGTAAATATTCATTATTCATCTAGCCTAACTGTGATGCAAAGTTCATATCATTCAACTTTTTGAAATTTTAACAACCAGATGGAATAAGACATTCAAATCTGAGGACAAAACATATCACCTTCTCACAATGCTGGCACTGCTGGTCAAAGCTAAGGCCAGAAGCAGCGGCTTCGGTTTTTACCTTTGCATTCTTTCCTTGAGTGACCCAGCTTTTGATAAAGCTATGGAAAAAATAAAAACAAGTGATATGTTTGGCACATTTAAAAAAAAAAAAACAAGGAAAATGAAATTAATCTATAGAATTATGAGATTAATCTATAGAATTATGGGATTAACCTTGCATTTGCATCATCTTGCATACTCATAAGGGCGCGAATTCCACCACAGCAGCTGTGGCCAATGACCATGAGGTTCTCAACCTGAAATGGTAGTATATGTTCAGAAATCTATTAGAATATTGTACACCAAATTCAGCAGGGTGCAAATACAACCATAAGTGGCCTCATTGGTTCAACAAATGACTATATGAGTAATGTTACTGTTCAACTCTTTTTACATTATTTGCCATTAATCCAACAATTCTGCATTGATAAACCATGTTCTTCCCACACAAACTCCTAAAACTTCACTCAATCACTCCTTAATTAGAACTCATGTTTATCAGAAGATCAGCAAATATTATAGCCAAAGCATTTTCTAATCCGCATCTATTAAGCCAACAGCCCAACGCAATGAATTAAAAAGCCAAGAAATATTATCTCACCTAAATTGTACTTCAATGTTCAAATTAATTTGCTAAAGAAAGCTCAGTTTCTTGTTAAAATAAGTAAATGAGTAAAAAAGTAATGGCCCACAATAAAATGTAAATAAGTAAATAAACAAATAGATTAAGTGAACAAAAGCATGAATAGCTATTAAATCGAGAAATGGTCAGGAAAAATGCTTACTTTAAGGGTATTTACAGCAAATTCTAATGCAGCATTTGTTTCCGAGGGTCCACTCTGTTTCGGGACAAAAGAAATTAGCATGGGCAAGTAAATTAAATTATCTGTCCCCACTCATTAGCATCAATACTCAATTGTTAACATGTACAGACAAGATGAATCAACTGCCAGGTAACATGTACCTCAAATGGAGGTACCAAATTAGCAACATTGCGAATCATGAATGCTTCTCCAGGTTGAAACTCCAAAATATTCGAGGGGCAAACCCTTGAATCTGCACAAGCTATAACCATGAACTGTTCTTGGAATTGTCAGTCAATATTAATAAGTTTTTGCTAAGGCTTAAATAGACAAAGTGAAAGAATGGACCAAAATGAATAAAACACAAACTATGGATCAATAAACAAATAAAAGCCTAGCCAAATGGGTGGGAAAAAAAAGAGAATAACTACCTTTGGTTCTTGACGGCTGGCAAGAATTTGAAACTGTTCTATGTTTGCCCTGATCAAAAGTCAGAAACAACATCTAAAAAGGATATTCCTTTTTGGGTATGAGAAATCAAAATTTTTAACCAGGTTTTTTTGAAGCTTACATGTATTTATTCTTCTTGAAACTTAAAAACCTATTCTTCATATCATTAAATAAATCACACCCATCCTCTCCATCAGCCATAGTCTCTAACTTCTTGTTTTCGAGTTGCCCAGTGAATCCCAGAGGCTCCTTAGAAGCCTTTAAAGCCAAACCTTGATTGCTCCTACAAACATCATAACAAGATAATCTGTATCCATGTGAAAGAAAGGTACTGTTGGATTCGGTTCAATAAGAATAAACCATTAGATTTGTCTTACTTTTTACTTCTAGCTATAAGGGGTAATTACTAATTCTGCAAAGCAATCATACATTAGAAAATACGAAGAATTCAGAAGTGCTGCTGTTGACACCATGTGATTAGTGACTCCACAAAACAGCAGTGTCATGTTCAGAATAGTAATTAATGGATTTGGTATTATCAAACAAGAAGAGGTTGCCTAAGTTGTTGCCTAAGCTAAGCATAACGAAAATGCAATCCATATCAGGGAGTCTTGATAAATTTCTTTCAAAATTTGTGTTAGCCACTCCAACTCCAAATAAAATTCAAACTTCACATTCATTTTCATAGGGGCTATAAATGAGCCATCCACTAATTGTTTCCTTTTTACATAACTATTGCTCATAAAACTTTTTATCTGATTCAAAACTTGTCATTCTCAACCCATAATACCAATCTTTACCATCAAACACGAACCAAGAACTAGTAAGACGGCTAGCCAAAAAATCAAATCTGACATAACTAAAAGCAAGTAAGCTGGAAATTGAATACTCACCTTAAAGCCGGAAACTTTCTCAAGTGAGTTTGGTCCATTTTCGCAGCTTTAAGCTTAAGACCAAATATCTACCAGTACAATTAGCAGTGTCAGTATAATTAACTCACGCACAGAACCAGAACCAAAGGGGAATCTCAAATTTTATAGAGAAAATAAAAGTCTATGAGAGGATAAAAATACCCCTGATTCCTTCAATGCAGCGTTATGAAGCTCAATGCAGGACTTAAAGGAAAAAGCGAAGAACTTTGAAGCAAAGGGGTCTCTAGAAAGCGAAATTGGAGTAGGAGCAGCCATGGGAGAGCCCAGAATCAGATAGGTTGTCGACAAAAGTGAATTGAAAATTGCATGAAACAGTCATGGGGAAGTATTTAAAAAGGTGGTGGAAGTTGGTTAGATCAGAAAACATTTATCGGTTTGTCTCCAAGAAAAACGGAGAAACCAAAGCTTGACAGGAGAAAAGAGAAAAAGAAATATGCTTTTTCTTCTTAGTTCCCTCAGTCACCACCACCCAACCAGAATATGCACAACTTGGGAATTTGTATCACCTCCGTTTTACTTTATTGACAAAGTCAAATTTACGAGAGAAAAACATTTTTCTTTCACATGAATCCCACGGTGTTCATCCTAAGACTCATAATTCTGGTGTAATGTTGGACCATCTTTCTGGTAAATTCACACTGTCGTGGAGCATCCATATTTCCAACTTATACACAACTATAGTGCCGTTGCTGTTTCTTCCCTTTTATTTGTGCAATCATTTTATTTCTTGGCAAATCATTTTATTTATTATCATTATTGCTATAACATTATTTAATTTAAATTAATCTCATTTATTTATTTATCTTATCCCTCTCTATAAAGAAGTAAAACACATGTTGAGTGTCAGTTTCACAAAATTATGAACAGAATTTTTCATAAAGAATATATTATTCATTCCTTGCACCAGCAAAATTTATAAATATGATAAATTGTTAATTTTAAAGTCAAAGTGTATTATCAGTGTCCGTTAGAATTTAGTATTTACAAATCAATTGACATCTTTAGATTGTTGACAAAAAAATTACTAATTTATCAATCTTTTGGTTCCTAAAGAAAATAAGTTTCTATGAAAACTTAAATTTCTTAAAAAATAAATTATTATATCAACCTTTTCAGAAAGTATTAAAAATTGTTTAATTAGTATTAAAAAAATAAAACTTCTCAATAAATTTCTATATAATGTTTGATTCAATTATTATAAACTTCTCTAAAAATATTATCAAAATAAATAAGAAGTTCAATAAAAAAAGTTATACTCTTTTATTAAATACTAGTTAAATTTTTAAAATAATATTCTTATCATTATTTAAATTTTATAAGGATAATTTTATATTTTTTATTCATTAAAAGCATAAAAATTAAAATTTACCTATTTAGTTGGATAAGTAATTTCTTATTATTTATACTAGAAAATATAACTCCCCCATTTTACCTTTTATAAGATTTTTTGCTATCCAAATATCCTCTTGAAAAAAAAGTTATGGAACGTAACTCATCTTAAAATAATTCTAAATCACTATTACAAGAAAAAAAAGGAAGAATACTTAAATGCATGCATCGGAATTATAGTGTAATACTTGGGCAGTAGAAACTTTTCAAGGTACTCTTTTGAGGTTACCTAGCTCTTTTTGGCGTGGGTGTGGGACAGGGTCATGTAAGTAAATGAGGGAAGAATAATAATAGTAGTGAAAAGGTTGCAAAAGTAAACATATTATTGGAGAGAGAAAGGACGCCATTAATACACTTTGGTGACCGACGGATTAGGATGATTTAATTATTGCTAGAATAATAATATGATTATTATTTGGAGCTTTTAGCCAAATACAACTTTTCATTTCTTTTTTTTTTTTCCAATGTTTTTCATTGGCATAGATAAATTATTCATCATTGCATCAAATTTATTTTAATTCATTTAGTTGCAAAAAAATAGATAAGATTTTATGTCTTTTTATTATTATAAATTTGAATATTTCACTTTAAAGTTAGGATATATTTTCAACATTTGTAAAGCTTATGATGACAATTACAAATTATCTAACAATAAATTTGAACATAAAACATGAATGATTGAAAATGATAAATCTTATCAATTAAATTAAAAAGTTCTCTTTTACCTCAGAACTAAATGATTTGCTAGATGTCTTTTTTATTTAATTTCCAGTCATCATTAGAGGAATCAGCACAAAGATAAAGCTAAAACTTGTTAATTACTAAGTCGAATGGTGATATAGAATGGACTTGTATAAGAAACTAAAATTATTAGCCAGACAACTGTGTCGGTCATTCCAACCTTGTCAAAATTTGGTCCATGAGGCGCCCTCAGTTAGCTGCTAAAAAACAAACTCAAATTTGATGTTCTGTCACAAATCAAGCGACTATTGGTGTCCATATCGTAATTTGCAGAGCTACAGAAAGAAGTAATTCTATCTACAAACGTAACTGTCGTTGTACATTATGAAAAACGACCAAAAGAAGAAGCAATAATCCGATGTGGTTGAGTTGTCGCTGCTGAGGTTTCATGTATCTTGACAGTCAGCATCTCACGTGAATATCTTGAAAAACAGGACTTTTATCAGTATCTTCGGTTCTTACGACTTGGTCAATAGTGACAGTACTCCAATGAACAATTTTTTTTTCTTTTTCTATTTTTGTCTGTAAATGTTTAAAGAACCAAAGATGAATGCCAGCGCAGTTCCAGAAACCCATAAACACAATCGGATTCTCCCAAACAAAAGCTTAAAAAATTGATATGTAAAGAAGCTTTTCTCAATAGAAATTTAGATGCTAAGGGTGGTTTTCCACTGTCTTGTATAATTAGACCTGCAGACAGCGATTCTACCTTAAATGTAATTATACTTCATTCTGCAATCAGAACTGGGATAAAGTACATCTCATGCACAATAAAGAGATAACCGCAGTGCGGTTAGTAACAACTCATGAAAATGGAGCTATAATAATTCACATAGACAATTCCTCACCTTTTTCATACTATCAACAGATCCCTAGATAATTTCACAAGGTTCACAAGTAAAATCACAGCAAGACAAAGACAAACTTTCAGTATCTCTATTTTTTAATGCAATAGAAACCAAAAAACTTTCAAATTGTTTTCTAGGCAAAGCAAAATGAAGCTTCTTACATTAGTATGATCGTCAAAGGTATCTGGTACAAACATCAGAAAAACAACAAAGAAGAATCATACTAACTCAGTATTTCTGCATCCAGAAAGGAATCCTAGTGTCATTAGCCTGTACTTTTAGGAGATCTATAAGAATCCTTCTTAGAAAGATATATTATACCAAATGCCAAATCAAATGCAAATATTGTTTCACTTCCTATCTGCATGAAGCTTTTCCTTTGAACAAAATTCCCCAGAAATACACAATCACTAGTCATGACAACGCACACCCAACATAAACCATGTAGATATGAAATTTTAACAATGAACATATGGTCAGACAACGAACAATGCCCTTGAAACATGATAACTTCTACAAAGCCTGATTGATATATTGTACCAGTACAAATAGCCTCCACCAAAATAATCCTGATAAAAATTACATGAGAAAATAGTGCTCAAGCAATGGTCTCAGGCCAATTGAAGAGTCCATGGCATGTAAGGAAAAATTGGAAACTTCAATCAAAAATATCAACACCAACAATTTAAGATGTAAGCGTGGAGGACAATAGAAAAAAGAAAAAATCAAAGTGACACAATCCAACTCATAGATTTCACCACGATCTTATCATGTCCTCTTATGGACCTCGCCTTCTTGTAAAAGGCTTTAATGAGGAAACTCATTCACGGTCCCTAACCAATTACTGTAAATGCTGAAATTGACATCTAAGATAGCAACCACTAATTTCCATTCTATTGGATTTTCCTATCCTATTATAGATCCATTATAAGCCGCAACTTATACACATGCCCCACTATGACTAGTTTCTATGATCATTATAGGTCTTTTAGTGAACATTATGATAAGAGGAAGTTTAAAAGTATAGTTTGTGCTCATCCGATTTATACTTATAATCAAGTGCAAATGCATAGTAGCTGTAACCGGACTAACACTAGAATGGAATACAAGCACAAGGAGCGGAGGGAATACCTACCGCTTGGGAAAACAAGACAGCAGTACCTAGCCTAAGAAGGTCACCAATTTCATGTGTAGACTGACAAATACCGCAATGGACTCGTAGCCAACACCAAATGTAATTTTGACTTAGCTGAGTTAAAAAGGAAAAACATAACAAAAGCTTCTTTTTCTCTTACACTGTATGTTTTGAAACTCCAAGAGTAGTTACAGTATCAAATATCTTATGGGTATTTCTACACCTGGCCATTGTTTTTAAGCAACAAAAAATCATTAAGGCATGAAGGAACATTTATTAAGTTCAAGAGGCAAGAAAAAAAAGTAGCATATCAGCATGACAACTCGAGAAAAGAAGGGAGTGATCCAGTCTCCAAACTGAAATGTGTCTTGGCAAAACAACAGCTTCATTTATTTACAGCATTTGAACTTTAAAACCAAAGACAAGCAACCAACGAGTTATAAAACCATATCTTATAAGCACTCGGCAGACAAACTATTTATAAACAAGAGCAAAACCACCCAAAACCAAATAGAAAACAGAACAAGTATTAAACCCAGCAAAACACGAAATGACACACCAATGCATACAAGGGAATCTGTAAATTGGGTATTGCTAACAAGCA
>JANHAO010024776.1:0-11527 GCA_026873985.1 Saraca asoca
TTTGTGAGCTAATTCATCTTAATCTTAAATAAATCTACTTGCACTAAAAGATTTCAGTTAAATCATTTCAATTAAGTTTTTAAAAGGTGTATGTAAATTCCCCCAACAAGAAAAGGGCAAGATCCACACTAAACTAAATTCTACGCATTTAATCTTTAAGTTTTACCCACCAATCTTTATATCTTTGGGACTTGACAAAAAACAAACAAAATCAAAAATCCCCAATCAAACCCCAAAAACCCTAACTTCAAAAACTTCAACACAAATGGCAAAGAGAATCAAGCTCACAGTAAAGCGCAAGGACAAATCACCAATAAAGGCAACTCAACCAATCGATGAAGAATCGCTCTTCAAATTGTCCAATGAGTATACAGCTTATCTCTCTCTTGAAAATAGGAAGGTTGAACCTTTAAAATGTTTTAGTAATCAACTGCTTAGAACTACCCATTTGCCTAAACTATTAGCAAAATATAGGTTAAAAAAATTTTAACCTTCAAAGGAAATGCCTATCCTAGATTAATAAAAATATTTTATGCTAATCTTGCTAATGCTAATGACAAACTATCTTGTTATGTAATGCATTAATATGTGGTTATGGATTCTAAATTGTTTGCAAATGAATTTGGCATAGACAAAACACTGCCAAAGCTTGCTATAGGATCTTTTCTAAAATATAGTAAGGAATTAGCCATTAGAATGCTAATTCCTTACTCCACCCCAAAAGATGGAAGTGGGAAATTACTTATAACTAGCTTGTCTCCTAAAGACAGGATCCTACACTATGCTTTATGCAAAATAATTTTGCCAAGGATCACAAATTTTACACAAATAGTGGAAGATGAATTGTTTTTAATGTGGATTATTAAAAATCAATTGGATTTCAATTTTCCATATTACATTTTAAAATATATGGCTGAATGTTCTAAAAGAACAAATATTGGATTTCTTCCCTTGGCATAATCTTTACACCCATCTTTGCCAAATTCAAAACAAAATGAAATTCATGTTGCAGCACCAATTGCAACTACCATGATTACTACATCACATTTACACAAGATGGGTTTTAAAGAAAATAAGTAAGGAAAATAGGATAAGGAAAAATCTAAACCCACCCAACAAGTCGGAGAAGCCACAAGCTCAGCTAGAATTTCTACTGAAGCTGAAGCGAGGATAATTGGAGTGGTTGAAAGACTTTATAAACACATGTTAGAATAAATGAACAAACTATCAAACAGCCAAGAAATGTGGTTTGACCTTATGGAAGAAAGAATGTCTCGTATGGAAGAAGAAGACTGTAAAAGGGACAATGAAATTAATGAAAGGCTCAAATCACTTGAAATTCAAGTACAAGAGATTAGATAGCAACCACAACAACAGGATGAAGAAGCAAAACTTCAAAGGATAGATTTGCTTCCTGCCAAGTAGTTATCATTGAGTTATCTGGTTGTCTTAATATGTTCTCTGTATCCCATAGTCCCTTTCCCTTGTCTTGTTATTCTTATTATGTTTTTCAGACTATATTTTGATGTTGTGATGTAATTTGATTCAGGTTGAGACTATGTTTTCATTATGGATATTGCTTTGTCAATTTAAGATATTATTTTTTTATGCTTAAATTCTAAGCTATTACATTATGCTTGAATTATAAATTCTATTGTTATATGAATCTTAACTAAATTTTGATATTATATTTTGGTACATATTTCTGATATTATGTATTGTTACGTTTTGATGTGCCAAAAAAGGGAGAGGTATTGAATTTTTAATAAAATCCCATAGATTTTAGATGTTATTCTAAAACTAAAATGATTTTTTAATGAGATATTATTTTCAATACAAAAGGGGAAGAAATAATTAAAACTTGATTTTTAGATAAATAAAAAGGAGGAATTAAAATTTTTCATTGCTCTCCTTTAAAAATATTTTTGATAAACTTTGAATTTCATCTAAAATTATTTGTCACCATCAAAGAGGGGGAGATTAGTAGCCTAGGTTTCCCTAGCTACACATTTTTCCTTAGTTTTGATGCTAAAAAATAATTTTAGCTTATATTACTATCTAACAATATATGTTAGTGTTTTAATCTATTTTGCAGTTTCAAAGTATGCGATTTAAGAGATCCAAAATTAGGTCTAGCAATTATTTTAGTTTTATAAGATCTTGTTGACGGTGAAATCTGGTTCAAATGAAGAACCCGAACTTTAGCCAACGGAGATGAGTTTTGGGAACCAATACTGCCTCTGAAGTGCGGAGGAAGTTGGACTAAGAGGAAGAAGGGATGAGGAGGTGGTGAGTTTAATATGGTTCAGCTAAATCTGGGCGGCACCGGACCTTACGTCCACGGCAGAGATTTTATTAAGAAATAACTTTGGCAAAGTTTCTGCTTACAAGTTGTTGGCTTCCTCTTTCTTCTAACAAGGCAATCCTATTTATAGAGGAAGGGGGAGTTACATGCATTAATTACAAGCTACAGTTGTGTTACATCAAGCTATAAATGGAAAAGACAATAAAAAAACTACAAACTAGCCATTGCAGAATGTAGGCTGCAGAATGGTTTCCCTAGGCTGGCGGTAGGCTAAACCTATTGGCGTCTGCCGCTTGGTGTTGTTGTTCCAAGCGAGATGTTGGGCATCCCGAGCGGGAACTCTTAGCTCGAGGGTGTCATGGAGACTGCTGTAGCGAGCCTGGTGCTACTACTTGGTAGGCAATCTTGTGGCTTCCTTGTCAGCTCACTGGGTCGCTGCCTCACTAGGTGAGGGTAGCTCTGGAAGATATGTCTGGATGATCTTACTGGGTTGTTGCCTCGTGATGGACAAGGTGAGGCCGACTTCGCAAGAAGGATACCGGGGTTACCTCACTGTGCCACTTTCTGGTGGGAAAAACGAAGTCTGCGAAGTGCCTTAGGCATGTTCGAGGCTACGAGCTTGCGAGCCCATTTCTATGTATAACATGAGCCCCCCAACTCTCGTTTGCCTTGTGAACTGGGAGTTGCATGTTTTCGAGGCTTGATTCATATCTTTAGCCAGTGTCCTTTCTTGATCAAAGTGTCACGTCAGATGTTTTTCCATTCTGCTTTAGGCCATGCTTTCTTCTATTTGCCATTTTTGGTCGTTAGCGTGGCACTGCCGCTCGTTCTGGGCAGCAGATGAAGATTAGGTCAGATACCTTCTGGATTCTCCAAAGGGCCGAGTGGGCTTTTTTATAGCCTGGGCCATTCTTTCTTTCGTCCTAGAAAAACTTAATGAAGGAGACTGAAGAACCTTCCGTATTCTAGTGTCTTGGCTTCTGACAAAGCTTACTGAGACATGGATGGCCTGTTGCAGAGTGCCAAGAGACATGGATAGCCCGTTGCACATGGTTCCATACAGGATCTGCCAGACGGGCTCCTAGGGGGATCTTGTGCTGACTTTGGGCCACCTCCTCCGGTTATTGCTTGTGGTGCTGCTACCCGACCAATTGACTTTTAAGACTTTTTGATTTGCTCTGGTCTGGGTTAGGAGAAAGCGCCGGAGGAAATAAGCAGGAGGAACTAAGTGCAACTTGGGCAGAAGATGTCCTTCCTGTAGGTGCAGGCTCAGTGACTGGCAACTGGCTTTTTGGCTACTTTTTTTATAGGAATCGTTGTGCCAAGTCGTTGAGCTTCTTGCCTTTATTTCTTCATTTCTTCTTTTTTGTGTAACTTTACCTCGCTGGCTGAGGTTTTATTACTATTCAAGCTTGTTCCTCTTTTCAAATGCTATAACAGATGCTCCGCGCATCACTATATGTAAACTTCTGATGATTAATGAAATGTTCTTTTCTGCCAATCGGTTGTGCTTTATTTATTTTTTTTAACTGCTCGATCTGTTATAAGCGAAAGAGTGGGGTCGCTTGTAAGCAATGCCCGAGAGATCTCACTTGAGACATAAGAACTCACCACATGAGAGCTATGGGCGGTTAGTTGCATGAAAGCTTGTAATGATTTTGTTCTGTTATGGCGAGGTGAAAACCGTTCGTCGAAGTTTGTTTTTCGTTGAGGTGAGGTGAAAATTGTTTGTCAAAGTTTGTTTTTCGTTGAGTCAAGGTGAAAACCATTCACCTAGTGAGGTGAAAACCGTTCGTCGAAGTTTGTTTTTTGCTGAGGCGAGGTGATAACCATTCGCTGAAGTTTGTTTTTTGTTGAGGCGAGGTGAAAACCATTCGCCCAAGTTTGTTTTTCGTTGAGGTGAGGTGAAAACCATTCACCGAGCAAGGTGAAAACCGTTCGCTGAAGTTTGTTTTTTTGTTCAGGCGAGGTGAAAACCGTTCATCTAAGTTTGTTTTTCATTGAGGTGAGGTGAAAACCATTCGCCTGGCGAGGTGAAAACCGTTAGTCAAAGTTTGTTTTTTGTTGAGGTGAGGTGAAAACCATTCTCCTGGTGAGGTGAAAACCGTTCACTAAAGTTTGTTTTTCGTTGAGGCGAGGTGAAAACCATTCTCCTGGCGAGGTGAAAATCATTCATATAGATAATACTTGGCCAATCTGTAACTTGTATTGATTCAAAATGCCATAATTGGTACAATCGATAATAAACGAGTGTTACATGATCAAAATATGGCTCTGATGGAGGCTCAGGCTCTTAGGTGATAACTCACTAAGCCTATTGAGCACGCTGCCTGGGTGGTCCTGCCACGAAATCCTATAGTCGACCCTTTTTGATGAAGCCTTCAATGGCATTTTTCAGCACATGGCACTCTGAGGTGGTGTGCCCAGCCTTGTTGTGATAAGCACTAAATCTTCTTTGGTCTCTGGACTTGGCAGCTGTCCTTAATGGTCTTGCTTTTTTGAAGTCCTCATTGCGCCTTTCTGTGGCAAAGATTTTGTCTTGTATGTCTGACAGAATGGTATAGCTCTCAAAGTAGCCTTCAGGTCGCTGAGGTTTTACCTTTTGCGAGATGAGGAGTGGGGTCGTTGTGACTCTCGCTACCCCTCTTTTTGCTCACAGTAGGACCGTTGTGGCCCACTTTATGCTTGGGTTCCTCCATTCCGAAGGTTTCTTCCCATCTTATTTGTTTGGTTGCCCGATCATAGAATTCGGGGAGGTCTCGAGTGGGGGACTTTTAGAGGCTTCAATATAATTTGCCATCTTTGCAAAGTCCCACTGAGATGGTCGTTAAAATGCTTTCCTCCGAGGGATTCTCCACGGAGTTGGCCTCAAGCCTGAATCGGGTCACATAGTCCTTGAGTGGCTCGCCCTTACGCTAGAAAATCATTGCAAGGTGGCAAGGAGGTGCGAGTTGCCTCTTTAGCACTCAGTATTGGTCAATGAATTTCCTCTGGCATTCTTCCTAGTTGCAGATACTACGAGCTGGGAGGCGCCCAAACCATATTTGAGGCATTGCCCCTAATGTGGTGGGAAAGACGTGGCACTTCACTAGGGGGTCGATTGTCTAGAGGTCCATTTGAGTATTGAACACATCCAGGTGATCGCTTGGGTCGCCATTCCCATCGTATAGCAGGATAGCGGGCACTTTGAGATTCTGTGGTAGAGGTTATTTCTCAATCTTCACAGAAAATGGTGAGGTCTCCTCATTGCGAGGCTGGCGGCTTTGAGGTCGTGGATGCTCTTCTAGCTATTTCAGCCTTTGGAGAACCTCTTCCATTGTGGGACGTTGTCCTTTATGCTGAGGGGCAGAGCTTTCTGCTCGCTGCAAGCCCCCCAGTCACTAGCTGTTGCGATCATTGCAAACTTCTCTCTAAACTTCCTAATGAAGCTGCTGGAGTTGTGCCATGACTTCTTCTTGTCTTTGAGCATTTTGTGCGTGTGCCTGAGCGAGCACCTTGACAGTTTCAGCCAACTCCGTGACTGTGTTTTCAAGTGCTGATCGGGACTGATCAGGCATCTGAGACTCTTGAGTTTCAAGTGCTGTAGTGTGTTACTGGAAAACCAAAATGGTAGAACTCCGAGTCGTTCTTCCTCCTACCATAGTTAGGCTTTGAGAGAGGTTTTAGAGAGTAGATGGTTCCCATAGACAGTGCCAAAATCTTGATGGTGAAATCTGGTTCGAATGGAGAACCCGAACTTCAGCCAACGGAGATAAGTTTAGCGAATCAATACTGCCTCTGGAGTGCGGAGGAAGTTGGACCAAGAGAAAGAAGGGATGAGGAGGTGGTGAGTTTAATGTTGTTCAGTTAAATTCGGGTGGCACCGGACCCTACATCCACAGCAAATATTTTATTAAGAAATAACTTTGGCAAAGTTTTTGCTTAAAGTTGTTGGCTTCCTCTCTCTTCTAACAAGGCAATCATATTTATAGAGGAAGAGGGAGTTACATGCATTAATTACAAGCTACAGTTGTGTTACATCAAACTATAAATGGAAAAGACAATAAAAAGACTACAAACTAGCCATTACAGAATGTAGGCTACAGAATGGTCTCCCTAGGTTGGCGGTAGGCTTGAACCTATCAGTGTCTGCCGCTTGGTGTTGTTGTGCCAAGTGAGATACTGGGCATCCCATATGGGAACTCTTAGCTCATGGGTGTCATGGAGACTGCTGTAGCGAGCCTGGTGCTGCTACTTGGCAGGCGAGTCTTGTGGCTTCCTCGTCACCTCACTAGGTGAGGGTAGCTTCGGAAGATATGTCTGGATGATCTTGCTACGTTGTTGCCTCGTGATGGATGAGACGAGGCTAGCTTCGCGGGAAGGATACCGGAGTTACCTCATTGTGCCACTGGTGGGCAAAACGAAGTCTGTGAAGTGCCTTGGGCATGTTCGGGGCTACGAGCTCGCGAGGCCATTTCTGTGTATAACAGATCTTTTGTAAGTGAATTTAAATGAGATTTCATTCAAACAAAATTTTTTTCATAACTAATATAATGAGGTATAAATAAACCACTTGAAGAAAGTTAAAAATCAATTATTTTCTTAAACAAAAGTTTTAAATGATTTTTTCACAAGTGCAGATTTTATAAAACAATTTTATACTATGTGAATCATTTCATGTTGAAGAACTTGTAAAAAATATATTTGAATCGATTTAGCAATTGATTTGTTATGGGTGTTCCCCTAAACAAATATGAAACAAGCTCGCCACGGATCAAGATAGGCACCAAGCCCAAAGGCGCAAGGAGTCTAGATCAAGGTCTTTCAGCGAGAAGTCACAGGTCACCGCAATGCAAGCAAAAGATAGATCCCGACTCTCTCGAACATGGGCATAAAAAATGACCTCTACAAAGCTCCCCAAACGAGCCGAGCGAGCCCCATTAGCACCTCCCTAGGTCGTTGGGATAGTAAGCCAAGAATGTATACAAAAAGTCTAGTTAGTCACCAAAGATATGTGTCCCTTAACTGATAGATCATCATTCAGAACTGACACATTAGCCTCCCGGATATCTGATAGTGATTCAGCCTGCATTTATTATCCAACGTCAAGCATTGAATGCCCAAAGCGGCATATATAATCATTCTGCTGTCTATAAAATTACATTTGTAACCCTCTTTATGTCTATATATAGTTAGGGAGAACTGCTACATGGGGGAGGCAAGAGTTACATGCATACACTCTACTAGAATAGATCTAGACTTAGTGAGAAAGCATTGTTGTAACCCAGCAAATCTAATAGAAATGCCATTCTTCATCTGATAATAAAAATTTAGCGTAGGCTTAGGGGCCTGAGTAGGCTTTAATCAAACCACGATAATTTTTTGTGCCTATTACTTCTCCTCCTTCCTCTTTCCTTTTATCTCCCTTGATCAATACTCGTATCTTTTAACTGGCAGTTTGGGGCTCTCAAGAACTGATTCAGTTGACTGAAATCTTGGATCCTCATAACCAAATTTCATCATCAACATTTTTTGTGCCCACCGTGGGGCCCCAACTACATTCTCTTCTCATCCTATTTATCGACCAGCTACAATGGCAAAAGGAAGGATGATGAGAAGTTTTGGTGCCGTCGCTGCCCAGCCAGATGGTCTCACACAACAACAAGGAGAGACACACCCAAATGAAGGCCCAGTTTTTCCTTGTAGCCAAAACCTCTGCCACCCTAGTAGTAGGCGCTATTGCTGGTACAACACCCCTTATTTTCTCTTAACCTACTACCTTCACCGTAAGTGGAGTTCAAGCATGGTTCCAACATCAGGAAATGCTTGAAAATACTATGAAGGAGTTCGTTAATGTCGTAAGGGTGTTAGCTCAAGCCCAAGCTCAGGGCGCACAAAGACAAACTGAGGGTATTGCACCTGAAGGAGAACCTCGACAGTAAGGGGGTCAGCAGGAAAGGATCATCAGAGAAGAACATCAGCAAGTAGGCTCAGCCTACTCATCCAATTCATGATTAAGATCACAAGTCCATAATACCCGAAGGGAAGGTAAGAAGAAAATCAACGATGCCAAGGCTCACGCCAAGAGAAAAATTTAGGCGAAACTGATAATGAGCACAGGCTAGATCACCACTCTCTAAATCACAAACATCATGAAGGATGTGAAACCCATGATCGCCACTGTCATGGTCGAGGCATAGCAGGAGGCCATCAAAATGCTAGTCCTCAATCAGAAACTCCAGACCCAAAAATTAAAGAGCTACTGAAGAGGGTCCAGTAGCTGGAAGAACGACCCGACACTCAGAACTGTCGAGGTCGCTATAAGGAGAGATCACTTTTTACTTAGGAGATTAAAGCTGAACCACTTCCTTGAAAGTTTAAGCTCCTGAGTATTCCACTATACAATGGGGATACCGACCTGTATAACCATATGGATGCATTCAATGTCCAGATGGGCCTTTAAACCATCAATCCGCCAGCAAAGTGTTGTGTCTTCCCTGCTACCTTGGGAGAGATACCTCATACATGGTTTAGGAACCTCCCCGCTCGAAGCATTCACAGTTAGGGAGAATGCGAGGAAAAATTCCTCAGCCAGTATCGGGCATTAAAAATATAGCTCGCACTGTCCTGCCACCTTGTAACGGTAGTCCAATGAAGATACGAGTCACTAAAGGACTACATTACCCAGTTCAGGTGCGAGGTCAGTAATGCTTAAAATCCTTCTGATGAAAGCATTCTCATGGCCATTTTAGCCAAACTCAGAAAGCACAGTAAGCTCTATGAGAGTATATATAAGTCCCCGGTGAAAGACTTGGAGGAATTTTACAAGCGAGCAGCGAAAGAAATTAGGTAGGAAGAAACCTTTGGCTCGAAGAAGGCCAACCAGAAGGAGGAATTAAATGGCCAGGGCCAAAGCAAGAAAAGAGGAGATAAGGAAAACAATGAGAGTGACAAGGCAAGTAGATTTGAAGGTTAGGTCACAAAGAAAGCTAGGGGTGAGTAACCTCAATACCAAAGGTGGTACGACAGCTACAGTATCCTGTTGGATACCCCAAATTGTATTTTTGTAACGGAGAGGGATAATGAGTACTTTGGAAGACCAAATCCCATAAAAGCTCCTCTCCAAAGAAGGGATAGGAACAAATTCTATGCCTACCATAATGAGATTGGGCACAATACGTTGCATTGTTGAGTGCTTAAAGATGCCATTGAAGACTTCATTAGAAGAGGTCACCTAAGGGATTATGTGGTTCGACCTTCCGGACAACAGCCCAACAGCCCAACAGATAGCTCAACATCACCCACCTCCCAAAAATGAAGCTACACCCTCGGTAAGGATCATATTTACCATTCATAATGGACCATATGTTGCCAGAGCTTCTAAGAGGTCTCACAAGTAGTACATACAGGAAGTAAGACACGTGTTAATCGTGAGGAGTGATGAAGCTGGTAGCCTGGTGAAGAAAGCCAAAGCGAGCACTGACTGCATCACCTTCACCGATGAAGACATACGAGGAGTCCATTCTCCACATAATGATACCATAGTTATACAAGCTATGATTAGCAACATCAATGTGCGAAGAATCATGGTAGACATGGGTAGTTTGGTTAATGTCATGTGCCGGTAATGTTTTGATCATATGGGCAAAAATCCCGATCAACTCAAACCATCCCCAGATCCCCTCTTTAGCTTTACGAGGGATGCAATGGTCCCAACTAGACAAATCAAGCTCTCTATAACCCTTAGGGATTTAGAATGCCAAGCCACTACCCTAGCCAATTTCCTAATCATGGATTCCCCCTCAACATATAATGTGGTGTTAGGACGTCCAGTAATGAACAAACTGGACATGGTGATATTGCCCAAAATGCTCACCATAAAATTCCTGACCCCAAATGGAGTTGGGTGTGTACAAGAGGAGTAAGAAGTGGCTCGATGATGCTACAAGGATGCAGTCAAGATGGGAGAAAGAAGAAGGAAAATTGATGTAGTCTTCGGGGGAGAACCATGACTCATGAGCTCAATCAATGTGGCTAATGACTTAGACCCTCGCGAGGTAGATGCTAAGAGAGCAGTGGTTCCAATCGAAAAGCTTGAAGATGTTCAAGTAAGTGATGCTGATGTTGGAAGGTGCCTTAAATTAGGTAAAAACCTATCCCCAAGCATGAACACAGAGCTCACGGAGTTCCTTAAGATGAACACTGATGTCTTTGCATGGAGTCATGAAGACATGGCCATGATTGATCCATAGGTCATGTCACACAAATTGAATATCGATCCCAACCATAAGCTAGTGCACCAAAAGCATAGGTCGATGATCGTCGAATGGTATGAAGTGCTTAAGGAAGAAGTAGATAAGTTATTAGTAAAGAAATTCATTCAGGAAGCTCACTATCCTACTTGGGTGGCCACCTCGTCCTCATGAAAAAGAAGAATAGGAACTGGAGAACTTGTATTGACTTCATCGATCTTAATAAGGCTTGCCCCAAAGATAGCTTCCCCCTGTCGAGGATTAATCAGTTAGTAGATGCAATGGCAGGGCACGAGCTTCTTAGCTTCATGGATGCGTACTGAGGGTACAACCAAATTCCTATGGCTCCCCAGGATGAAGAACACACCTTATTTATCACTGATCGTGGGTTGTACTACTATAAAGTAATGCCCTTCAGCCTAAAGAATGCAGGGGCAACTTACCAACAAATGGTAAACATAATGTTTAAAGAGCAAATTGGAAAGACGATAGAGGTATATGTGGATGATATGCTGGTAAAATCGAAACGAGTTATCGATCACATCTACAATCTAGGGGAGATGTTTTCAATCCTGAGAAAATACCGAATGAAGCTAAACCCCCATAAATGTGCATTTGGGGTCGCTTCTAAGAAATTTCTTAGCTTTATGGTAAATAGCAGAGGGATTGAAGCTAACCCTGAAAAAATCCGAGCACTGCTCGATATGAGGTCCTCCATGGGGCCCAAAGACATACAAAGCCTAAATGGCCAAGTCATGGCTCTAAGTAGGTTCATCTCCAAGGCTACAGATAAATACGTCCCTTTCTTCGACATCCTAAGAAAGGCAAAAAGATTCAAATGGATAGAGCAATGTGAAATTGCCTTCCAGTAGCTCAAACAATATCTCAAAAGAGCTACTGATAAGCAGAAAATGTACCTATAAAAATACTTGATTTTACCTCTTAATTAGTCATTAACTTGTAGTTTTTGTCTATCTTTTACCTTAGTTTG
>JANHAO010024777.1:0-11520 GCA_026873985.1 Saraca asoca
GCCGCTAATTTACTCAGCGGCGGTTTTAACCGCCGCTATTTTTGATTTAACCCGCCGCTAACTCTGTCTTTTTTTTGTAGTGACTATACTATACAATGATCTTTATATTATACTATACAGTGTGCCAAACAAGGCATAAAGAAATAAATTTAGTTATGATTAAATAGTATGTGTGTATGATTTTGTTTGATTATATTATCATCTAAATATATGTTTATAAAAATATTATTAGTAATAAAATATAATTAGTCAAAATTGATTATAATCAACTAAAGATTAAACTACTATGCTATTGTTTTCAAATTTTAAAATTTTCCTTAATATATTTAAGAGGACAGTGCAAGCAGATTTATAATTTTAATAAGTAAATGTAAATCACATCAAAATATGATTAAATTTGTATTTTAAATTATAGAAACAAGTATATATACTACAAAAATACTTAAATTTTATAAGGGTATGCAAACACATGAGAAAAATTCATTAAACTACTTATTGAATTAATGACGGTTTCCATCTAATTACTTTATAAAATAGTAAAATATGAGGGTCAAATCACTCTTTGAATATATCCCTTATATTATAAAAGGCATTTCATTCATTATCACTCAAATGTTACTATATAACATGTCTATTCCACTCACTAACAAAGTACAAGTGAAAAGAACTTTTAAGGGGACATTTGGTTCAACCTATGAAAATGAAATGGTAATCAAATCAAATAAGGAGAAGTAAGAATAATGATAATAGTTATTGTTTAATTTGTTTAGCTCAGTGAAGGAATATAATCACAATATTTATGATTCCCTTTTCTTGCTATTTAGTTAGGTGATGATCAATAGTAATGGATGATGGTCAACGATGGTAGGTAGTAGTGGATGATGATCAATGACAATAGGTGATGGTAGGCGATGGCCAATGATGGTAAGTGATAGTGGTCGATGGTTAAAGGTGGTAGGTCATAGTGGGCGGTAGCCAATAGTAGTAGGTAGTGATTGATGATAGTGAACAACAGTAGATAATAGTGGATGGTGATGGTCAACGATAAAACGTGATAATGGGCAGTGGTCAATGACAGAAAGTGGTAGTAGACAATGGTTAATGGTGGTGGTGGTGGAGATGATAGACAGTGGTCAATAACAAAAGATGATGGTAAGTGATGGTCAATAGCGAAAGGAAGTAGTCAACAACAATGGATTATAGTCAACAGTAGTAGATAATAGTGAACGGTAATCAATGATTGATAGGTGATGATAGGCAATGGTCATTAATGATAGATAGTGTTGGGCGATGGTTAACAGTGGTAAGTGAAGGTGGCTAATGGGTAAGGGCAATATCTGGTAGTGAACGATAGCCAACGATAGTAGATAACGATGGACAATGGTTAATAATGGTAGGTAATGGTGGATGGTGGTGGTCAATGGTGGAATATGGTGGTAAGGGTGATCAATGAAAGACGTTGATGGTGGATAATGGCCAATGGTGATAGTAGTGGTGGTGATGGTGAGTGATAGTTAATGATAGAAGATGATAATGAGTAGTAGTCGACAATGAAAGGTGGTGGTCAATAATGGTAGCTGATGATAGGCAATGATCAATGGTAAAATGTGATAATAAGTGGTGGTCAATGGTGATAGGCAGTAGTGGATGATGGTCAATGGTGGAAGGTAGCAGTAGTGGTAGTGGTGATGGGTGATAATCAATGACAAAAGATAATGGTGCTTGATGATCAACAATGATAGGTGACAATGGGAGCTTTCCGAGGTAAGAGAAGGTAAAAGAAAGGGGATTGTATTGTTGTTTTCAAAGGGTAACATAATATGATTCCTTAGATGAAGAAATGGTTTCAAATGGAAGGAATTAGTTCAAGTAAGTAACGATAACAAATTTTAATATACATAAACAAAATACTTAGTAAGAAAATTAGTTTTTTAATTCTGTTACCTACCTTCTAAAATTCCCTAATCAAAAACCTGTTAATTTTCTTTTTATTTCTTTTTTTCTATTCAAATTTAAATTGTGAATACAACTTCTATTTTTTTAATATTATTATAATTCAAAATATCTTTTCTTTTATATTAAATTAATTATATATAATTTAATTATTATATTTATATATAAATAAAATACTTATCAACACATAATTAGTAATATTTAATTTTAATTTGGTAGATAATGTCTATTTAAAAATTCTCACTTTTTAAATTTTTACATTATCTTTAAATATTAAATACTAAATTTAATATTTCATAATTTTCCTTTTTAAAATTTTTATCTTTTTTGTATTTATCACAATTTCAATTTAAAATATTTTTAAAACTTCATAAAAAATTATTTTTTGAAATGTATATTTTATCAAAGATAATATAATAGTTATGAGTTTTATAACACACACACATATATAATAGTTCGAGGAATTACATAAATTCTTATTAATTAAGTAATTAAAGTTTTTAGCATGAAATAGTTAATTTAAAATTTTAAACTAAATAATTTATAAACAAATTCACTTAAATATTAATATATTAAGAAAATATTTTTAAAAGATTAAAAAATTCAAATGATTAATTTGACAAATTTAAAATATTAATTTAACATTATCAAATTAAAAGAAATAAAATATTCTCTCACAATTAACATGGATATAATTATGTCAATTAAAAATATGATAATTTTTCCTATATTATAATACAAATTCATATTACAAATTACTGTCAAATAAAACTAATCAAATCCTTGCATCATACGGCCTACAACCTAGTGCATTTACACTTATTGTTCTTTTTGAAAGTTAAAAGAATAAAGAAAGAAAGAAAATAGCTTTCTTAATTTATATCTTTTTTTGAAGACAATTATTTATTTTTCCTCTTTTTAATTTTCATTTCAAACAAAATATATTAGTAGTAGTGGAGAATTGTGTAAGTTACAATTTTATATACTTTTTTTTTATTTATATCTTTCTAGATTAAAAAAAAAAAAAGAAACTTTCCAATTCTACGAATAAGGAGAATATTTGTATACTCCAGTTATCCTTACTCTTACCCAATAAGAACATATATATATATATATATATATATGTGTCAGTTTTATGAGATCCATGTATTGAAAATTGTATTTTTTTAATTTTTAATATATTAAAAATTGTAACTCTTTCTTTTTATTGGATGAGAATAAGGACACGTGTTGTGTTATGCCTGAAATATATAAGCATTTCTCATTGATAAGATAAAATGTTTCTCTTGGGTCCACTAGATTGGATTCACTTATACTATGATAAGCGTGCAATCCATTGTTGGCGTCAAACATTTGATAAGGTCAAATTGTATAATTTGTTACTGTGTAACTCTACAAGATGGGATTTGAATTATCTCCTTTCTTATTATGTTTGAGTTGGACATATAATTTTTATGGGTCTCGTTGTATATTAAAAAAAAATATAAATTCCCCCAATTTCCAAAGAAATTTAGGGTGTAAACTTAGGAGAGAAATATATACAGAATTTTTTATATTAAAATAGTGGAGCCCATTCCCAAGATAGAAGATTATGGTTTTATCTCTTTAAAATTAAAAGAAATTATTGACAAGTAAGAAATTGAAGGGATCTAGATATTAAAAAAAAGAATTCTGACTTCCACCATACAAAAAAGTTCTATGTTTATTTTTCTTTGATATGTCAAAAATATGACAAAAAATAAAACGAAAGGATTCAAATTCTACAAGATGAGACATTTTATTTTATTTTTAAAGTTTAGGTTTTTCCTTTTATTCTAAAAGGGGAAATATAGAAAATGAATAACTCTTAGTTAAGGTAAAATATCTCGCACAAAAAAGGGTTTATAGTCTATTTGGCATAAATAATTAAGAAGCTATAAGCTAATAAATTAATTGATTGTATTAAAAATATTTGATAAAATTAATTGATAAGTTAATTTACAAATGTAAAATGATATAAAAGGACATGTTAATATCAATAATATATCAAGTAAATTAATTCATATTTATTCTGAGGTCAAATTATATTGATACAATTAAGATATTTAAAATATGAATATAATTACCTCAAATTTAATTAATTACATTTTATTATATCACATATTTATTTATTTACTTATATTGAATTAACAAGCATAGCAAATGTGTTTTTTTTTTATCCCCTTTGACTTTATAGAAAAAGTACAACCATGAAAATAGTTAGGGGTGGAAATGGATTAAGTTGCACATCGGGGCTATATCCTGCCTTAATTTGGGCCTTGCATATTAAATTAAACAAGTTAGACCAAGACTAATAAGTAGACATATGTAACTAATAGGTGATGCCAATATTTTAAAAGGTGGCCCATTGGCCTATTAGGCTTACCTATTTACAATTTTTTTTAAGGTTTATATTTAATATATATAGAAACCTTTCAAGCTTTTTTTTTTTTTAAATCTATCATTTTTTTTTGTTACTTTTAATGCTTGGCCTATTACTAACCTAGCCATTGAAAAAAGAAAAACAAAACAAAACCTAACCTACTATTTAATATTTTCATATGTTTCAAGTCATTTTCAAGATCTTAAATTTCAAATTTTTGTTTAGTAGTGTTTTAATTTTATTTTGCTAAGATCTTAACTTAGATGATTTTTCAAAATAATTTTTGCAATATTAAGTACATATCATGTTATGTATATGTAGGCTTAAATAAACCATTGGCCTATTTGAGGCCTTCTAAGCCATGGCTTGTTGATTATTTAAAGGCCTATCTTGAGAATGTAGTCAAGATAGGCCTTTAAATAGGCTAATTGGCCAAATCACGGTTTCTAAAAAGGCCAGGCCAAGCCAAGCCTAACTTAAAAGTCTTATATAGGCTAATGGGTCAGACTCATATCATTGTCTTGTAATACAAGTCGAGCTTATTGAAAACAAAGCTTAGCCTAGCCTGACTCATTTCCACCACTATTTTAAATAGTATAATATTACAAAAAAATATTAATACATATAGAAGAGGAATAAATTTGAAGAAAAGAAAGATTGAAAGCTCTTAATTTATAAGTTATAAACTACTTGGAACAATTTATCCAAATAGAACTTATTTTTTTTATAGAAATCTAGTTCGTTAAACACCTCTAAAATATATATATATAAAAAAAATAGCTTATTAACTAGGTCAATAGGCTATAATCCATCTTATTGGATGCGCCAAACACTCTTAGGGGTTGTTTAATTCAACCAATGGAAATGAAAATGAATGGAATTAAATAAAGAAGAGTAAAGGCAACGATAACTGTTACTTTTTTATTTATTTGGTTCAATCAGGGAATTGAAGTACACTATTTATGATTTCCTTTCTTGTTGTTTGGTTGGCTAGTTGTCAATATCGATGGATGATGGTCAACGATAATAGGTGGGGATGGTTGATAGCCAAAGGCAATCGATGATGTTGGGCGACGGCCAATAATAGGAGGTAATAATGAACAATGATCAACTACAGTAGGTACAGGTAGACAGTGATTCACAGTCCACATCTTCATAGACATGTCTATTTGATAAGTAATGGTGAATAATGATCAACAATAATAGTAGTAGTTGCGATGATCACTACAAGAAAAATTATTTTCAATAACTGCAAAAGTCATCACTAAATGATAGAAATTTGTCACAAAAGATTTTCAATGATAATAATATTTTCATATAAAAATCCTATCACTAAAAGTTTCCATGATGATAAATAGCACTTGTCACTAAAGTTTCCATTTTGTGACAAAATTTGTTGCCACTAAAAGCTAACATTTTTTGTGACGATCAAATCTTGTCACCAAAAATCATTTTAGTGATCAATTTTTTTATCATAATAAGGTTAATATTCAATGACAAAAATATATTATAATCACTATAGACTAAACAACTTTTAACCACCTTGAAATCTAATTGACTTGCACTCCTAAGGAATTGAACCCAAGACCTTTTAAATGTAATGATTTCTTAATTTTCTAAGTCTACATTTCTTTTTATGTTTTCCAAATAAACATTATCGTTTGATATATAATTTGTATTAAATGTTTATATTTTATTTAATATATAATTAAATCATTTTTATTTAATAAATGTAATTGATATTTATAATAACAAATTCAAAATTTTTAATAAATTGAAATAAAGTATTATATTAATATTATAAAAATTATTTATATCTATTTATAAAAATTACATTTGAAAATTTTTAAATAATGCTTTGAAAATTTTGTATGAATATAAAATAGTATTTGTAGGTAATGGTCGACAGCGGTTAATGGCAAAAGATGATAGTGGACGGTGATCAATGTTGATAATGATATTAGATGATGATCAACGACAAAAGCTGAGGATGGACAATGGTTAATGATAGTAACAATGGTTAATGATGAAGAACGGTAGTGAATGATAGTCCACAATATAATATGGTGGTCAATAATGATAGTGACAGAGGTGATCAACAGTGATAGATGATAATAGATTAAAATGGTGAAAACTTTGCTAGGTAAGAATAGGAAAGAGAGATAAGTATTTTTTTTTTTTTTGTTTATGTTTTAACTTAAACTGAAACCTTAAGTAGAGAAAAGATTTCAAATGAAAAGTCTATTAAAGCTAAATAACGTTAACATATTTCATTACACATAAATCATATACTTAATAAGGGAATTAATTTTTTATTCTATTATTAACACTCTGAAATTCCCTAACCAGATGCCCCTACTTAATGTTGTTCGGATAAATTACCTTCATCCTAAAAAACTTTTTACTTGGTCAACTTTAGGATGAGACTACGATCAGTTGTAAGGCTGTAACTTTCACACTCAACATCACAATTTTTTTAAACAAAATATTTTTAAAGTTACCATTATTTTTAAATGCAAGTATAATCCTCTTAAAAACTAAAACATTTCCAATAAGATCATTAATAATTTATATTTTAGTTTTAGTAAATATTTGTCTCTAGTTTTGCCTTTGCTAGTATTAAACACAAGTGGTACAAAAACTCAACATCATGTCCTCTATGGAAACACCATGTTCTAACATTCCTTATTTCACTCTTTACTTATGCATTTGACAGGGTGTACATGAGAAAGTGACAACGTGATGAGTCCAGAATTTTTTTTTATGATGGGCTGTCACGTCCAAGTTTTGAAATGTGATGATATAGGAAAACACACAGTGACATCATCCTGAAGCCTTACAAAACACCTAGACTAATGCTACATTTTACAAGTTTCATTTGAACTTGCCTTAAATATGATAAAACAAGTCTACCAAAAAAATATTTCACAAATAAACATAAAGAGATCAAATACACCATGTTCTAACATCCCTATTTTCACCCTATACATATGCATTTGAGAGGGTGTAGATGTGAAAGTGAGAACATGATGAGTCCAGAATTATTTATGATGAATTGTCACGTCCAAATTTTGAAATGCATCCAGTGTAGGAAAACACCCAACGGCATCATCCTATGAGCCTTATAAAACACCTACACTGATGCTACATTTTACAAGTTCCACTTGAATTTGCCTTAAATATGATAAAAAAATATTTCACAAATAAACATAAAGAGATCAAATACTCAAAATTTGCAAAACATTGATATTTATAAACCTTTCAAAAATTTCACAAAAAATCTGACAAAATTTCCTCTTTTTTTCAAACACCGGGCTCAAGGCCAAAAACTATAATAGAGGGCCACACATCTTCCGTAGCACCTATACAATACAAAAAGACTCTATGCTACATTACTAATCACAATACAATACAATACAATTGGACTTATGCATGAATACAATACAAGACACATGTACATGTACTGTGTTTCAACAGCCAAAATAATCCTTCAAAATTTATGTCTTCAATCTCTTGCAATGTGGTTTCTTTGATAATGAGCAAACCTGAGATCTAAAATACATTTTTGGAAAAAAAAAAAAAACGTAATGAGTTTCAAAGAAACTCAATAAGTGAATAACTCATCAATGACTATATGAACATATAGTATAGCCAACACCCATAATCATAATAAGCTGCCCTATTTTGACTTTCACTCACCAAATAACAAGGAGTGGTTTAGTTTTGTTCATTTGCTTGACAAAATAAAAGGACTGATCCGCAACCTTCACATAAACATAGATCCATTTGCTTAATACTGAGAAACATACATACACTACCTTACTAGACCCCAAGTAAATAAATTTTAAGCATTTGACAACCCTAACAAGGAGCCATTAAATAACTAGTTTCTGGCTAGTCCATAGATAGGATTCATAGTCAACATCAATCATTTGAAAGTTCCATTTACCCGTAACTTCAACCAACTCATACAACTGGCTTATGGCCATTCTCAATCAAAGAGCATTTCCTATTGCTTTCAAATAACTCATCAAAGACATTTATACTAAATGTCAATTATTAAAAATATCACAAAGCGAACTTGATTAATTCATACTAATGTCTCACAGCTATTGGATCTCAAAGAACAACTTCTATTTGTTTCAAGCAATTTAACAACTGTCACTTAAATAAAGCACTAAGTATTGAAACCATCATAAAAGGACTCTTTGAAGGTTCAGATGAATGGTCTATGGCCATTTGCAATGAAATAAAGGTGTTCTAAATCTTATACAATTTCAACTAACCAGTAAAAACACTTAATTATTTTTCTTTTCTCATCGAAAGGGGTAGCCAGCAAACATACACCACACACAAGCCAATCTCATTGATCACTCACTAGACAATTTAGATCATGTCAAGTTAAAATGAAATTGGACTCATAAGCTAACTTCTTCAGCAACTTACCCATTTCAATTCTTTTAATCATCAATTCAATCTCCATGCTCCATATATCTCCATCAATTTACCTCCTCTTATCTCTCCAACAATTTCATGGCCATGTTACTATGATATTTCAATTGCTTTGAGGGGAGTAGCCAAAGAACCAACTTAAGAGTCCAATTTGCAATTTAGTCATCATTCCACAAGATAGATAAATCACATCACACATTAAGCATTCAACTACATTCAATTCGATGTTATACCACTTCAAGTACATATCTAGCTTACATTCAAAGGGTATGTCAACTAACAATACATATTCAACTAGCATTCACTCAAATATGCCCAAGTGGACATCACCATTCATTATGTAACAATTAATTGAAATACTAGTATAACCAATTCTCTACACTCAATACATTAACAATCACATTCACAATACTTTAACCAATTCTCAATATCTATCAAGATCCTCACCTAAACCAATCAGCCATAACAACCTAAAATTTTTAACATTATAGTATAATTTACACATAGAACAACAATAAGGAGGAGATGAGCTATTTACTCACCTCAAATTGCTCTTTTCCTTTGGAAAATGAATCTTTCCCGCAAGTTGTCAATGCTGAAACTAGGCATCTAGCAACATTTTTTTCATGCTAAATCAGTTTCTATATTATTTTTAGAGCTACCTCACAAATTAAACTCATTTTATATTAAAGTCAGAGTAACAAGACCTAGGATTACTATGCAAGAGTCAAATGACAAGAGAACATACTTGAATTTTCAAGTTGAATGGAAGTTTTGCACAATAGCACTTGATTCCTCAACAAATTTCACGAATTGGAGCTGAATCAAGAAAAACCCCAACATGCAACCAAATTGGGGGTTAAGGTTTTATAAACAAAATGGGGAAACTCAGTAAAATCCGATTGGGTTCCCAAAAAAAAAAAAAAAAATGGTTGTGATCCCATGAATTCTTATCTCCACTGAACTGAACGGTCGATTTTTCTGCAGTTAGACTTCGCCTTTATGTTGCTCGCGCTCTGCTGGCCGAACAGGACAAGCTTGGCCACTTGGCTACTCTGACCGTTGGTTGAACGCTCCCAACAGAAGCCAGCAGGACCGAATAGCGGCGAGCGCAGCAGCATGGCTGGCATCGTCGAGGATGACACCAGCGTATAGGGGGCTTCACGGGTCCTCGCTTAGGTTTGTTGGGTTTTTTTTCCCATTTTTAATTTCTCTCTGTAGCAACAGAGAAAGAGACAAGGGACACGTTTCGATAGCTCCTTTTATAGGTGGCACCTATTATGGAATGAAAACCACTCGGAATCCACTCACACTTATAACTGGGAGAATACGAAAACAAATTCAGGACGTAACATTTACCTTCATGCATTACTAAGTTTTTCAAAAAAAAAAAAAAAAAAAACGAAAGAGATAAATAAATAAATTATTTTATAGTGTAAAAACATTTAACACAAAAGTGATCGTCTTGGTTCACATAAAACTAACTCAAGACACATTTAGATTACATAATTCATTTATCACATTTAGACATAAGTTTTACAACATAATTAATTAAAATTAAGATATACTTAGTACACATTAAATAATTAAAAATAATTAAAGTATAGTTTTAAAAGTACTTTCATAAATCTAGTATCTAATTAAATAAAGTTACAATATCATTTAATTGGGTACAAAACATAAATTTTTTCATCAAGGAACCAAAGTAATTTAGAGTAGTATTTTAAATATGTCATTATTAATTTCAAAAATCCAATTTAATAAATCAATGTAGGTGTTAGAAATACTCATAATTTAGATTAGATTTGTCATGCCCCAATTTTTGGAGTACAACCGACGTAAGAAGACATCCAATGTCATTTTCTTATAAGTCTTATCTTACATATTAACACTTGTTACACATTACAAGTCGGGTTTGAACTTGATCAAAGCTTATAAAAACAATTCCTTAATGATAAATATTTTGTAAAATAAAACCTTAAAGAATTAGACGCTCAAAATTTCAATAAAAATTTATCTGTATAGACTTTTATTTATATTTTTAAGTATTTCTATAAAAAAAATTTCAATAAAATTCCCTTTGTTTTTCTAATGTTTTTTAAAGTCAAATGCCCTCCATTTCATCTATTTTTTAACATCAAAACTTCTCACATACCACAAAAGTACAAAATTATACAAAAATGCAAAATGCAATGACTGGTACATGAACAATGCATACCCTTCTACTATCAAAGTGTTTTTCCAAGATTTATGCTATTCATGAACAAGAAAAATGCATGATGTAACTTAGAGAGCCAGGTATCAGAGCTCCAACCAAACACAAAAATGTCTTGAGATCTAGCATCTTACTCACCTCAATTTGAATCTTTGAAGTTTTATTTCAAATAGGATGGCAGCCCCACTTTGAATGCAACTAAAATTTCCTGAATTTGGCTAGAAATGGGTACCAATTAGCTTGGTTTTTGTTAAGCTTCAAAACTTACAGCCTAAATAAGGAGGATGGCGGCTCAAATTGAGCTAGGACAAGGGCTGGCTCGCACTTGGACGCCATGCCCAAACTAGCTGGTTCACGGCTGCATGTCGCAGCAGAGTGCGGTTGATACCAATTGTTGTAAATTGGCGGTATTAGAAAAATAGAGAGAAGAAAGAATGACACAAGTATTTAACGTGGTTCAGTCAATGTGACCTACGTCCACGGGCAAGGAGAAGATTTT
>JANHAO010024778.1:0-11518 GCA_026873985.1 Saraca asoca
TTTAAATTCTTTTAAGAAAATATTTTGACATAAGAAATATAACTTTGTTGACTTATAAGGTGTATATAAAATTAGAAGTGAATTAAATTTTATTAAATTATTTATGAATTTTTTTTAAAATAATTATGAAAAAATTTACGAAAATTTATGAAAGTCATTCATAAGTATATAAAAGTCTATCAATATCAATAAAAGTCTTTTAAAATAAAAGTTTATGAAAATTATTGAAGTTTATAAAAGTCAATAAAAGTTTATAAACTCTACAAAAGTCATTCACTTAAAAAAAAATTATAAAAATCTTTAAAACTCTAAATTAATTACACCCCCTTAGTTTTTCTCAAAAGTTAAATTTTCTGAAAAATAAACCCTCTATCAAATTTCTTGAAAAAAATCTTTAAAATTAATTGATTGATACTAAAAATTAAAAATTATTACATAAATTTTTTTATAATCAATTAAATAAATCACTCATTTATTACTTCTTAGAAAATTTTCCTTTTCAAATAATTTTCTATTAATCAAATTAACCCCGTGATGCAATGTGTGAACGAGTTGAATGATTTCTGAGACTTCGTAGTCAGACCAATAAATATTTCACTTACCAACGGCATTGATGCAGTGTGCCGATTCTTTCATTCTGTTTTTTTTTTTGTCTTTTCTCCTCCGTATATTGATTATATAAAACAAATCCTAGAATATATATGTGTACCACCTTATCAATTAGTGTCACAATTAACTGTATGATTAAATGCAGGTTTATTGTGGTCTAATTTTTTTTTCCAAATTTTCATGCAATTAATACTAATATACTATGTGCTTCTAATTCAATTACTGGACAAAAAAAATTATTCTATAAAAAAGTTATAAATTAACATAAGTGTTTCGAATTTTATACTATGTCAACTGATCCTCACACATCATATACTGTATTGTTTAATTTTATTCAAACTATTTATTTTATATCTTTTCTTTAAAGTGATAACTTTTTTTTTTTTTACTAATATTATTTTCGTCAGGTACTGAATATATATATATATATATACTAGTTTGTATACCGTGCAAGGCATAAATTTAATAATTTTATTTGATAATAATTTATAATATAAATTTAAATTATAAAATATAATATATTTAAAATTGATAAATTATTATTATCTTTGTATATATTAGATGACTATATAATTAATATAATTATATTCATATTTATTGTAAATAAATATTATATTTTTTTAATTTGATAAAGTTATTGTATTAATATTATAAACTAGTTAAATTTATTATTTAAATTTTTCATCTTTTTAAAAATATTTTATTAATATATTAATATTGAGGTGAATTTATTTATAAATTATTTTATTTAAAAATTTTAAATTAATTAATTTATGCTAGAAGATTTAATTATTTAATTAATAAGAGTTTGTGTATTAATATAATTAATATATTATTTTCAAAAAATAACATTTTAGAGATATATTTTATGAAATTTTAAAAATATTTTAAATTAAAATCATGATAATTACTCAAAAGTAATACAAATTTTAAAATAAAAAATTATGAAATATCAAATTTAGTATTTCATATTTAAAGATAATATAAAAATTTTAGATAAATATTACCTATCACATCATAATTAGATATTACTAATAATATATTGATAAATATTTTAATTATTTATTATATATAAATTATTTAATACATATAAAAATAATTTAAATTAAAATTTATCAATGAATTTAGATTAAAAATAAGATGTAGATAATTTATTTTAAAATAGATAATTTTTATCAAGAATGACAATATATAACATTTATCAAAGTAATTTATTATTTATAAATTAGAGGATATATTATTGAAATGATTTAAATTTTGAATTATATAATTGATTAAAATATTAAAATATTTTTAATTTTTATTTTTAATATTAATATTTAAATATAATACCATCAAATTATAAGTTGAAATTTATTTCAATAATTTTAAAATATCAAAATTTTGTTACCTAAATAAATAAATAATTTAAATATTAAAAATTTGAAATTGAAATATTATTTGATAATTTAGAAAATTAAAAATTTAATAATTTATTAGTAATCAAATTAAACATTTAAATTAAAAATTAATTATAGATAATTTAAATAAATAATTATTATTAAAATAAATGAATATATAAATTTTATTCATAATTTAAATTGAAATAAAAAATAAAAAAATTACATTTCTTTTTATTTGTTCTCTTGTCATAGATGAAATATATTTACTGTGTAATAAGTTTTGGTAAAAGTGAAAGTTATGATTTTTATATTATGAGAAATATAGTTTTTTTGTTATTGGTTCAATTGAGGCTTCACGAGCAAGTAAGCATCTAGCTGTAACTCCCAGCGATTTGCCTAACAAACCGCGTTTCAGGGTTATACTAACGGTCGGTTATGTGACCGTTGAGCATAGCTCTATTTATTAAATATTTAAATTAAATATACCTTCACCCTCTACAGCCTTTTATCACTGTTCGATTTAATTTGATTCTGCAATGCCTTTGACATCAGCTCCCTTTCTATTGGAGCCCTTTGCCAGCAGCTTAAATATCAACAAGCAAAAACAAAAATGCTATGCATGAAAACAATTTCTGTAAATTCCATGGTGATGAATGACATTTTTTCAAAAAATTTTATAATTTGAAAATCAATCCTGATTTTAAAAAGAGGCACCCTTATTTTAATGATATTTTCATTGAAATACTCATTATTATAAGTGGAAGAATGCTAGTGATGAATGATATTTTTTTAAGAAAATGTATAATTAAAAAAATTAATCAACTAATCAATTCTAATTTCAAAAAGAGTCATTTTTATTTTAAAAATCTTTTCATCGAAATACCTATTATTATAAGTGGGAGAGCACTAAGGGATATATTTTTAATTTGTATGAAAATTTTAATTCAAATACTATTTAATTACTAAAATAATCGATTAAAATTTATATTGCATGAGAGTACTCTTTAATTGTTGATATTATTGTTATTTTAAGAGATATATAAAAACATTTTTTATATATACATATATATGGTTGATTCAGATTATTTAATTATAATACTCATAGTTCTAAACCTAGCCATCCTTAAAAATAAAAATATGTTAAACCTTATTTATCAAGACAAAGAATGTTAAACATCAGTAATATGACTTAATAAGCAAGAAAGAGCAAGATGTTAACCATGGTTCTTTGTTTAAAGTTAAACATAATAATTAAATAGAAGAAAAGTGACAACAGAAGAAAAATAATCACTTTTACCAGCTTACTTTCCATCATCACTTACCTAAATCTCAATTAAGAAAGTTCCATTTCTTGGACTGATTTCACCTTTGAATCTCTTTTCCGTGAAATTGGCTTCACTCTTCAACTTTAATCATCATATATTATCACTTTATTCCCAATAGTACTGCATAACGGTATTGTTCTCTCACAACATTTACAAACCATATGTAACACCATTAACATTTTTATGTTAAATTAAGCTTTTAGTCCATAATTTATTTTAATTTGTAATTTTATTTTTACACCTTTTTTCATAAGTAGATTTTTAAAATTTATTTTTATTGATAATTAATTTTGTATGTACATTAATTTAAGATTTTTATTTGTGATTATTAATTGACATGATTAATATTTGTGAACTTGTACAATTATAGAATGACAAAATAGTGAAAAATTATTTATTGGAATGATAAATATGTCACAATTTATTAAAAATATTCAAATAAATATAACAAAACCCATTCACTAAAATCTAAAGTATCTATTAATATGATTTTTGGTTTATTTAATATTTTTTGTAACTAGATTTTATTTATTTATTTTTTATTTTTATATCATTATATAACTATACAAATCGATAAAAATTTATTATATGAAGTAGTTATATATAAAAATTTCTAAATTGATTTTGATAGGAAATTAAGTACAAATAAAATTAAACTATAAGAATAAACTTAAAAAGGAAAAAATATCAATATCAGAACATATAAAAGTTTGAGTTAATCAAATTTTTACATTGATTTGTACATTGTTTCGTATTGAAAAGGTTGGACCCTGCTTTATGTGTCCACCCTCAAACTGACACTTTCTTCTAAAATATAAACTTTACAAATTTCTTAAATTTACAATTTGAAAGAAGGTGTAAACATTAAAAATAGATAATTTTTTTATAAAAAGAAACAGATACATAAATGTGGAAGGAACATTTTCCAATTAGAAATTCAATAATAATAACACTTTTGTATGGAGTAGTTTGAAAAAAATATTTTTAATTCAATCATAATATTGAAACTTAAATATTTTTTTATTATATTATGATAAATCAAAAAATTATTTTTTAATTTTAATATTTATTTCATTATAATATACAAATACAATACAAAATATATTAAAATTTTAATATTGCAATAAAATAAAAAATATTAAATAAAGATGAGGTTTTTATTGCTATCCACAATTTAAAAAACAATTAGTTTAAAAAAATTACTTGAAATAAAAAAGATGGGCCACCACGGATACACATAAAGCATCATGGAAGCTCCGACACGACTTAGCCCACAACACACTGCCCACGTCATTCTTCAAAGATTCCCTTGATCGAACGGCACAGATTTTATCATAGACCGCGTCTCTGTGCGCCCTGTCTATAAATCTCCCTTAGATTCCACTCTCCACCCCGTCAAAGACGCTCTCAGTCTTTAACGAACAAAGAACGTACCTCAACAATCCAGCCGGAAAGCCCACCGAAAAGAGTGACTTTTCCACTTTGATCGTCGAGAAAAATGGCGTGGATGCTTTCTCTGAAAGTTTTTTTCATCTCCACTGGCGTTTTGTTCACTGCTTTGGGTGTGAAAGTCTCTGTTCCATTGTTCGTAGAGTTCGTTGCCACGTTCGTGCCTCTCATGTGTAACTTCTTCGCGTTATGCTTCAAGCCACCGTACATCTACGTCATCATTAACGGAATCATCATCACCATCGTCGCCTCCTCCAGGTTCTACCACTCCGACTCCGACGTGGCTCCCAACGACCATACGGAACTAACTCCAACTCCTCCGTCAAACGTTCCGCCAATTGAAGCTTACGAGATGGAATCTTCGCCGGAGATTCCGTCCGGGTTAGCGGAACGGCCAGCTGTGTACAATGAGACGATCGAAGAACCAAAGCTTCTGGAGGTGAGAGCTATCGTGGTGAACGGCGCCTCTGTGGTGGATGAAGACAGAAACGAAGAGGAGAAAGCAATGGAAGATATGGATTCCACCTGGAGACGGATAAAGAGAATGGAGTTCCCGGAGATTCAATCGGAGAATCTTTCGCCGGCTGAGAAACCTCTCGATTCCCCTACATTCGGTCATCGTAAACTGATCGAAGCCAGTCCTGAAGGTACCAATCATTTTTCCTTTTATTTTTTTCAAACATTTTTCAGTTTCCAATTTCAATAGGAAAAAAAAATCACAATTTTGAAAATATATTATATCCATTTCTTCCTTTAATTTTTTTTTTCAAGCTTTTTCCTAGTATCTTTTTCAAGAGAAAATAAAAATGAAAAATCAGATCAAATTCCTATAAGATATATCCGTTTTGAAAATTTTTGAAAAAGTTCGAAATCCGAGTTAGTTGGTGCTGTGTTATTCTGATTTGACGAATTCAAGTACTCAACAGTTAACGGTGTCGTTTATTGTGTTATCTTCATGTAATTCCAAAACAGAGTTCAATTATGGATTCTTCTTAGAAGAGTAACCAGAAAGGTAAGAAACTAAGTCTTCTTTTTTCTTTTTTAAATTTTTTCCTTGTGCGTCAGGCGGAAGGTCGTTAAAAGTAACGAAGCTGAACCGGCATGAGAAGCTGGAGGACACGTGGAGGGCGAAAACAGAAGGCCGAGACATGCCATTAGGCAAGCACATGAAGAAGTGCGCGACGTGGGAGAATCAAGGCCGTCAGGTCAACGTGGGCCCACTTAGTGTAAAGAAATCACAGACGTTCAAGGACCGCACAAATGAGCTGGCAGGCGATGCAATGATACATAGTTCTTTGTCTCCGATGAAACTGCAGAGAGAGGCGTCGCTGAGTCAAGACGAGTTGAACCTGCGAGTGGAAGCGTTTATAAGGAAGTTTAATGAGGAAATGAGGTTGCAGAGGCAAGCGTCCTTGAATCAGTATATGGAGTTGATTAAACATTAGATGAAGGTGTTTTTGGATGAATAGAAATATCTGAACATAAGTAGATGGGATTTTTTTTGTGGTTTTTTTTTATTTGTTTTTGCTATTAAAAAAATTTGTGGAGCTGGGGTGAAGTCATGGTTTGATGTTAATGGGTCCAACGTATTTAAAGGTAAGGATATAGAAATTGTGCAGGTAACTCAGTGCCTATTTAAGTATATATTATCTATCTATATAGGTAAAGATATTACGACTATAAAAATGATCTTCATTGTCACTCTTAATTCTATATTACGAGATTATTGGTTTATTGTCAAAGTATTTTTTAAAATCTCTCTTCAATTTTAGATTTATTAAATTTTGATATTCCTATGTAGACTCAAAAATACAATTTAGGGTTTAGGTTTTTTCTTCTAATTTCATTTTTTTTTTCTGGTGACAGTTAAATAAACCATACAGAGGTTACTGAGCAACTATTTGCATATTTAATAGAGTACTTGATAAAGTCGTCTTACTTGAATTTTTATTTATAATTTTTCTTAATTAGTATAAGTTAAATTAATATATATATAGATAGATAGATAGACACACACTACAAAACTTACTTTCTTATATCAATTTTATTACAATTCGTCTCAGTTAATGCCAAAGAGAGAGAGATTCATCCTCTTAATTGATGTTTTTCTTATCTCTTTATCATACAAATCTATTTTCATACTAAAGCAATTTTAATTTTTGAGTTGATGAAAAAAAAGAAAAAAGGAAAGTGATGTATTTGCTTTTTAACTTTATTCATGAATAATTGTATTTGATTTATTGAAAAATATTAATATTATAAAAAATATTGGAATGAAAAAAAGCAGCGGAACTAAATTATAAAAAAATATACCTAGCAAGCTCACATTTGTGCTACTTGAGAATTGAAAAAACTTGTAAATATATTTGTAAATTCTTTTCCATGTTCTTTTCACCGTTTGGATATTTTTATATTAATTTTGTTCTAAATAGTGGCCACTTTAAAGGGAAGAATTTGGTGTGAAAAGATTGTGACAAATTTAAAAGATTTACACTTTTTTTATTTGAACATTTATATGGTGAAGATGACAAAGAAAAAATCATTTCAGAATTTAAAAGTTAAGATGAAAAATTTAAAAAAACGCATCACTTTTTTTTTTATCATAAATTTATATGTGTAAATTCACTTGTTATAAAAAAATAAATTTTTGTAAAAATGATAATGATAGAGATAATAATTAGAGAGAAGAAAGAGAGTGACATCAATTAAAAGGGTGAGTTTCTTTTTTTAATTAATGTGCAATTCAGTATTAATTGAGATGAATTATAACCATTAAATAAATATTAGATCAACGATATAAAAATGTAATTCTCATGATAATATCAATTATCCTTATCCATATATATAAACTATGTGACTAAGAGGGATAAAGACAGTAACATTAATCCTTCTTAAATTAAAGACTTCCGCTATCGAATTGTTAGTCGTAGTGATAGGACTTTTTTTTAATGAACAACCAATTAGCCAATAAAATTACATAAAAAAAAAAATCACATAAAAAATTTGTGGGGCTGGGGTGAAGTCATGGTTTGAAGTTAAGGGATATATAGAAATTGTGCAGATAAATCAGTGCCTATTTAATATTTAAGTATAATTGACATGATTGATTTCTGGAGTCGTTCATATTCTATCACTGTAACTGGAAAGTGACATAATAATTGACCATAAAAAAAGAAGAAGGCTACTGCTGGATTATCCTGTGCGAACCCGATCATCCATAATTAAAATTGTTATTTTGTTATCATATTACCCTAAATATCATTTTTTTTTGTGTAAGTAAAAGATGTATATATTATCTATCTATATAAGTGAAGATATACATATTATAAAAATGATTTTCATTTTCACTCTTAATTCTATATTCTCTCATGAAATTATTGATTTATTGTCAAAGTATGTTTTTTTAACTCTCCCTTAAATTTTAGATTTATAAAATTTTGATATTCCTAAGTACACTCAAAAATACAATTTGGCTTATATATATATATATAAATAAAGGAATTGATGTTTAATATATAAAAAATGACCCACTTCAAGTCTTCAATCTCTATTTGGTTGACCTAAACCTGATTCTTACGATCAAGTGTTAGAATTTTCTTCTAATTTCATTTTTTTTTTTGTGACAGTTAAATAAACCATGCAGAGGTTACTGAGCAACTACTTGCATATTTAATAGAAGAAGCTAAAACCATCTTTATAAATTAACTCCTAATGGAATTGATGAGCTGATAAAGCCGTCTTACTTGAATTTTTATTTATAATTTTTCTTAATTAGTATAAGTTAAATTGATATATTTAGAAGAAGCCAAAGAGAGAGATTCATCCTCTTAATTGATGTTTTTCTTATCTCTTTATCATACAAATCTATCTTCATACCAAAGCAATTTTAATATTTGAGTTGATGAAAAAAAAAGAAAAGAAAGTGACGTATTTTTTATGACTTTATTCACGAATAATTGTATTTAATTTATCGAAAAATATTAATATTGTAGAAAATCTTGGAATCGAAAAAAAAAAAGCAGCGGAACTAAAATATAAAAAAGTATACCCAGCAAGCTCACATTTGTGCCACTTGAGAATTGAAAAAACTTGTAAATATATTTGTAAATTCTTGAATCATATTCTTTTCACTGTTTGGATATTTTTGTATCAAATTTGTTCTAAATAGTGGCCACTTCAAAGGGAAGAATTTGGTGTGAAAGGATTGTGACAAATTTAAAAGATTTACAGTTTTTTTTATTTGAACATTTATACGGTGAAAATGACAAACAAAAATTCATTCCAGAATTTAAAAGTTAAAATGAAAAATTTAAATCGAATACATAGAAAAAAAATGAAAAATTTTAAAAAATACATCACTTTTTTTATCATAAATTTATATGTTAAATTTCACTCGTTATCAAAAAAATAAATTTTTGTAAGAAAGATAATGATAGAGATAATAATTGAGAGAGAAGAAAAAGAGTGACATCAATTAAAAGGGTGAGTTTCTTTTTTTAATTAATGTGCAATTCAATATTAATTAGATGAATTATAACCATTAAATAAATATTAGATCAATGGTAGGAAAGTGTAAATCTTATGATGATATCAATTGTCCTTACGCGCGCGTGCAAAATATGTGACTAAGAACACAGTAACATTAATCCTTCTTAAATGCGAAAGACCTCGGCTATCGACATGTTGGTTGTGGTGATGGGACTTTTTTTAATCAACAACCAATAAAATTACATGAAAAAGAGAAAAAAAAAAAGTCACATAAATGAGTAACTGATGTAACGGGAAATCCTATCCGGAATATCCTGCAGTTTCAGATGTGAAAACGAGAAGAAAAGCCAGTCCTCGGCCTCGGCTCAACAGAGTGAAGTCAGCGCAAAAGAAATAACGAAGAAAAGGATGGACATTAAAACAGGTTCGTACCAAGTGGACTAGAAAGATTAAATTTATATAATTTATCTGAATTAATTTCATCATAAATTTCCATATTAGGACCATTAAAAAGTACGAAGATAAATTAAATCATACGGATGACATGTAAACTTGAATTTTGCTTTTTTACATGAATATTTGTACTGCGAATATGTTCTGAATCCACATGTCAATGAACAAAGAGATTAAACATTTACTAATAAAATTGGGGAGAAAACATTTAGGCACCAAAGTCGGGTGCATTATTTCAAACGGTTTAGTATTATTTTAATTTTATAATTGATTTATTTTTCGTTAAATATGTAAAAAAAATTTCCAACTGTAAGTAGGGGGAAAATAATTCTATCATATTCAACTAAATCATGTGTTATCAACAGGAACAGAAGTAACCAACATTTCGGTGCTAAAAAATATATGAAATATTAAAATAAAATAAAGTACTAATTCTCACTCATTAGTTATTGCAAATTTACAATCAAACACACTTGTATTTCTTTGGGCCATAATATTATGAACCTTCTTTATACCAATCAAATAATCTAAAACAAAGTAACATGCATTATATGATGGGCTTTTGATACGGCCCAAGTATACAATGTTCAAATCTCAGATTGGGCCATATCCAAAGATATGCCGAGTCCTCACTGGGCTTCAACCCCGAGATGAAGGACACATGAGCCTTGATGCACCGTCGCAACACAGCAGCATAACGCAAAATTAGAGAGGGAAAAAAGAAAGAGCGTTCCTTTCCAACTGCTACACGCCGATGCCGTAAGCAGCAATAATAATATGTGCGACTACACACGCAACCCCCCCTCTCTCTCTCCTCTCTATCTATCTATCTCTCTCTCTCTCCTTCCCGGTGGACCGTACCGCAGGTTATCACATTCCCACCCTCGTCTTCTATAGAACCACGGAGCTCACAGGATTCAAAATCGCGTTTTGGCTCTTGTAAGCCTCTCTTCCCATCATTTCTCTCTCTATCGTTGTGTGTATGCAATTTTGTTTTATTAATGAATGATTAGGTGCAACGAAATCATGTGTGCGAAGTTGAAAAATTTACGATGAATATCTTTAGATTACGGATTTGGGATTTTGGGTTTCTTCTTCTCATTTGTGTGTTTGGGTTTTGATATGGGTTCTAATTGCTTATCCTTTTACTGCTCTGATATGCGTGCTGTGATCAATTATTGTGTTTGTTACGGTGTTTGGTTACTGAGAAAATTTCAGAGAAATTTCCCAAACTCGGAATTTCATAGCTTGTTTTTGCCGTTTTCTCCTTGAAAACTATTGGTGCCCATGTGAGCTGAAGGTTGTATACTTGTGTATCATTTTTTAGTTTGTGTTTTGAGTTAATTGTTGTGAATCAGGGAGGAAGTTAATATCTTTGCGATTTTTCTTCTGTGTGTCTTGTTATCTTTGTCTCAGTTGTGATTTTTCACTGGGCAATCATGTGTGATTTATTGACCTTAGAATCTTACCTCTTGTTATCTAGAAACTTTCTTTATAAGTTTCTGTTTCAATTTGCTTTTTTTTTTTTCTCTCTAAAGTAAGGAAGGAACCTTCTCAGGATTTTTCTTAATAGTTTCTGTTTCGATTTGGAATTTTTCTTCAGTAAAGAAGGACCCTTCTCTTTGCGCGTGTCCCGATCTCTTCTCCAATCCTCCACCATCACAAAAAGCCCCGTATAATCGGACCTCTAAATTATAGTACAGACATATACTATGGAGGTCAAGCTATGGAACGACAAGCGCGAGAGAGAAATGTATGACAACTTTGCTGAGCTCTATGCCATTATCAAAGCCACTGAGAAGCTTGAGAAGG
>JANHAO010024779.1:0-11521 GCA_026873985.1 Saraca asoca
GTATTTTCTTTTCCTAAATTAATTTCCTTTGGAAATTATAATATTCATAAATAAAAATTATGAATAATAATAATATAATTAAAATAAGCAACCTTTAAAAAGAAATTTATGGAAAAATTTTCCAAAAAAAAATACCCAAATAAAATTCTAGAATTTTTTTTTCTGACCGTCAAAACGACATGTCATTTTGGCCTAAACTGAAATGGCGTTGCACTTTCCTTAAATGGTAGCCTAGTCCCTATGTAAAATGACACGTCGTTTCACTTAACCATAAAATGATGTGTCGTTTGGGTTATCTCCTACCTCCATCCGGGTCTTCTCGACCCAAACCAGACCCGACGCAATCCGAATTTTCAACCCGACTAGTTTTGAGCATTCTTCACATCCGATTGATTGGTTTTAATGTTAGAAAGGTTAGGAATCCTTAATATTAATGATTCCTCAATATAACACTAAAAAATAACAAGGTTTCTACATAAACCAGAAAAGAGAAAAATAGGGTATTTTTTTCAGAAAATTTTCAATGATATTTTCATCAAGGCAGAGGTACAATTAGATTTGATACCATATGTAATGCATTTTATCTTTGTTCTAATGCATTCTAATCACAAAACAAATCAAAATCATAGCCATAGCAGAAGTCGGATTGAATTTGGTACCTTCGACCATTGATACAGTTCCTTCTTTTCTCTTATTCGTAATCCCTTTTTCCTTGTTGTTTCCTACGTACTGGAAGTTTCCAATGCTTGTCAATATTCTCAGAATGTTGGTGTTCTACTGTATGGATTTCTTGATGGCATTGGGGGCCCTTTCGCCCTTTTTATAGATTTTCTCAACCTATCACTAGAGTTCTTATCTAATCCTAATTGCAAATCCTTATCCTAAATATATTGGCCATTTAAAGGAGATAAGATTTATACATATTTTTTCAATATTTTCAGAAGCCCATGCTACAGGTTTGTTACAACCTTATTCTACAAAGACTACATAGGAAAGACTACATAGGAAAAGAAAAGTTTTATGTGGCAGTTTCTCCAATGTTTTAATACTCCATTGAAAAGCGAGCAATGATAGATAGAAAAGCAAGCAAGCTATGGTTCAACAATAAACATCACAAAGAACAATATCTATACAAACATGAAAACTAAACTATTAACTGTGTTTTCAATTTTTATCATAAAAGTTTTAAAAATATCCCAGGTCAATTCCACTTTACCCCCCCCCCCCCCCCCAGTTTGTTAGTCCGAAGAAACTTTTCTCCCTCATTTGTAAATTACAATTTAATTAAATTTTTCAAAGAATATAATTCCTCTTGAATTAAGTAAAATTATAATTCTCAAGATGAAATTAAATTATTCTTTTTACTTCACAAAAAAAAAATACTTTGGTTATAAATTAATAATTATTTTTAGTTTAATAAACATTAGTTCCAAACATAATCTCTTCAGTATAGCCACGCATATATTCTAGAATCGTAAATTTGGTCTTATTTTCAATTAAGGTTTAATAAATCATTAAGTCGCTGTCACTGATTAATGATTTCTCTTTTTTAGATTTAAGCTGTGTGAATTCGGCTCCTCTACTCCATAATAAAGCTAAAATCATTATCTGTCGCACACAGAAAGGAAAGGTATACGTAAGATGTTGGAGGAACAGAACAACTACGGAACTGGAAGGAAAAGGAACAAACTAGAAAAACTAAAAAGCCAATATAGAACGCATTGTAATCTACCTAAAAGGCGAGCTTCATAGAAAACTAAGAAATTTGAACTTTTGGAACAAATCAATGAAATTTTAAATGCAGATGTGCTATAGAAGCTTCCTTCGGTGAACTGTAATCAGATGATTTAAAACAACCTAACAACACCGCTTGAAAAAGTTCATTGATAACTTGCACCAAATCGTTACAGCAACCTAGAAACATACTGTTACTGATGAATCTGAAAGTAGAAACTATATCATGCTGCAGACAACTCATCTTTTTAGCAGTTCGACATAAATTTAAGTATACATTTGACAATAGAACCATATACGTTCCAGGTCGAAGTGCTCTGCACTATTTTGAAAATACGTCAGCCGTCAATCCTTTGGTGAGTACATATTATCATCAATCTTCATCCTCAGTTCCGTGGTTGAAGAGTTCAATGACATAGCTGGGTTGTATCAAGAACATAACTTTTTTCATTTTCTCAAGAATTTCTCTTTGGTGAGTACATATTTTCAACCAAACATGAAAGCAACAGGGAATAAGGGGAATAAATTTATATTCTAAATCTTATAATATATTTTTTCACGAATATCAACTCTTTGAAAATTTTCAAAGTTCTCCATGTTCGGGCACCATGCCACGTAACTTTTTGTGTATTTTATTTATTTTTTTATAAGCCGTTGATGTAAAGTCACTATCAGAAGTCATATATATATATATATATATATATATATTCTTTTTGAGATTAGTAATTGGTTTTCTTATTGTCCTCACTGTCTCGATGTTCAAGCACCAGGGACTAGATGGCACATAACTTTATAAGAGTTTGTATATATATATATATATATATATATATATATATATATATATATATATTTTTATAAGTCATTGGTGTACAGCCATTATAAAATGACATGCTTTTTTTTTTCTTTTTGAGATTAGTAATTAGTTTTTTTTAATTATTGTTCACATTGTCCTGATGTTCAAGCACCAGGACTAAATGGCACGTAATTTTATAAAAGTTTGTCTATTTTATTTATTTTTTATAAGCCATTGGTGTAAAGCCATTATAACATATTTTTATTTTTTTTCTTTTGAGATTAGCAATTGATTTTCTTATTGTCGTTGTTGTCAGTTGTCACAGTAGACAGTTGTTGGAATATATTCGAATATATTTTAAGAATAAAATATGTTAAAATATTAAGTTTTGATAACAAATGAAAAGAATGTTTGGTTGGAGAATTTTAGAATACAGGTAATAAAATCAAAAAATTAATTTTCTTATTACATATTTAATTCACATATAGTGGAATATGTTATTGTTATTTAACGTTTATGAAATCTTCTCATTTAAAACCTTTACCTTGAACGGTTTAACCCTTTTGTTTTTTTGTCTTAATTTTCATCTTTCTTATCGAAGGAAATATTTCATTATGATTTTGATTGAACCTTTCTCCTTCTTTTATTTTTATTTTTTTCTGATCTTTTTTTTTTCTTAAGGTGAACAATTGAACATAAAAAAAAATAGAAATTTCTTATTTTTTAATAAGGTATTAGATTACATTATCATCTAGAAATAAAGAAAAAAAAAATCCTCTCTTTTTTATCTTCTCTTATCTCATGAAGTTCTCACCATCATCTATTGTTATGATCATCATTCACCACTACCTTCTATCATTGGTTACCCCCACCACCACTACCGATATTGACGATTGCCTACAACCATCTTTCACCATTGACTACCATCCACTGTCACAACTACCATTAATTATCACTCATAATCACTTTCTATTATTGATTATCATCCACCACCAGTACTGCTATTGATCATTGCTTACTACCACATTTCGCTATTGACCACCACCTATCACTACCATTGATTATTGCCCATCACCACCTTTTACCAATGAACACTATCTACCACTACCTTCTATCATTAACCACCGTCCACTAACACCACTACTATTGACCACCACCTACCACCATATTTCACAATTGACCATCGCCCACTACCACCATTGACTATCATCCATTACCACCTTTTACTATTGATCATCGTCTACCATTATATTTGGCCATTGACTATCACTATCCACCATTACCTATTACCTTTGATAATCATCTATCATTTACTATCATTGACTACCATCTACCACTACCTATTATCGTTGACCACTGGCTACTACCACCTACCATTCTTGATCATCACCTACTACCACCTACCGTTGTTAACCACCATCTATCATCGCTAACCACCTCCCAACCAAACAATAAGAAAGGAAATCACAAACAATGTGATTCTATTCCCTCACTGAATCAAACAAATTAAAAAAATAATCGTTACTATTATGCTTACTCCTCCTTATTTGATTCTATTCCCTTTTCATTTCTATAGGTTGAACCAAACACTTTCTAAGTGTAATTAAATAGTAATTTAGTGGTAACTTAAGAAACATTTGGTTCAACTCGTGGAAATGGAAAGAAAATGAAATCAAATAAGGAAGAATAAGGGTAATGGTTACTTTTTGATTTGTTTAGTTTAATCAAGGAATGGAATCACATTGTTCATGATTCCCTTTCTTATTATTTGGTTCGGTGATATTTAATAGCAATAGATGATGGTTAACGATGATAAGTGGTGCTGGACAATAGTCAATAAAGATAGGTGGTTATGAGTGATGGTCAACGGTGGTAGGTGGTGGTGATCAGTGGTCAACGGTGGTAGGAGGGCAATGGTCAACTATGATAGGTGATAGTGGTTGGTAGTCAGCAGTAGTAGTAGACAGTGGTCAATGGTGATATGTAATGATGGATGGTGGTTAATGGCGCTATTGATTGTAGGTCATGGTCAATAATGAAAGGTCGTAGTGGGTGGTGGTCAACATTAGAAGTGTTATAGGTAAAATTTGGTCTCAAGTAATAGAAAGGCAGAAGCTCAGCGAAGATCGAGAACCAGTTAGAAACAACCTAGCTCGTTAGAATTGTACCACCTCGCTAATCATGAGGTCGAGATGCAAGCAAAGCTCGAAGCTAGAAGTAGCTCATTGGAGCTCACCTCGCCAAGGGCAAAGCACGCATTGTTAGAAGAAAGTTAGTAGCAAACCCGAGCCAAGCATTTTGGTTTGCTAGGCCAGGCACGTTGCCCAGCCAAAGGACTGATAGACAGATTTATATCAGGCCTTAAATCCAGCAGATATGCATGGCCCGCCTGCAGAAAGAAGCCTACAGAAGCCAAATTGCAGAAGATTTTATTGCCTTGTAAATTTAATGTTTGTAATGATGTATTTGTAACTTGTAAAATTACATTTGTAACCTCCAAACCTTCTATAAATAGAAGGGGGAGGATCCTTGTAGAATAGGCCGAACAAGCTAAGAAAGCTGTATCGAAACTCTGTAAAATTCTTCTCCTGACTAATAAAATTCTACTATGGACATAGGGTCCAGTGTCATCCAGATTTAGCCGAACCATGTTAAAACATTATTTGCCATTGCCATTCTCCCTCTTCACCTTCTTCATCTCTCATTTCGTTCATCAAAACACAGTTTAGGGGTTCAAGAACTTGTCTCAATTGACTAGAGTTTGGCAGAACCAGATTCCACCATCAACATTTTTGGCGCTAGAGGAAGGGCCCATCTATTTTTTGAATTATTTATCTTCATAGTCTTAATGGCAAGAGGAAAAACAATTAGGAGTTCAAGCATTCAGGCTATTCAACCGGTAGACCCCTCACCAGCACTCGAGAGTATGGTAAGAGAGTTAGTTGAAACTATCAAAACATTAGCACAGGCACAAGCCCAAGGTGCCCAGAGGCAAGAAGAAATCATTGCATAGCTCCAGCAACTACATAAAGGAGCTCAGAAAGAAACTAATGAGAATCATGATAGTCAACGATCTGGAGGCTTGTAACAAGCTGAAATCTCTGGCCTACGGTTTGAAGCATGAGACCCAATAATGAAGGAAATCCTTTGAAGGTTGAAGCATTCTCTATGGAAATTGAAATGTAGCCTCTCCCATAGAAACTTAAAGTGCTGGTGATCATGCTGTATGATGGAAATAGCAATCCATGCGACCACCTTGATGCATTCAATGTCTAGATAGATCTCCAAACATCTGACCCCTTGGTTAAGTGTCGCATCTTTCCAGCCACATTAGGAGGCATACCATGAGTATGGTTCAGAAGCCTCCCAGCTCATAGCGTCAATAGCTAGGAAGAATGTCAAAGAAAATTCATAGGCCAATACGAGGCATTGAAGAGGCAGGGAGGCATCTTGCCATGATCTCTTAGCGAAAGAGTGAATCACTGAAAGATTACATAACCAGGTTCAGGCACGAAGCCAACTTGATAGAGAATCCCTTAGAGGAGAGTATCTTAATAGCAATCTTTGTAGGACTCTGTAAAGATGAGAAGCTGTATAAAAGTCTTTATAAGTCCCCCGTGCAAGACCTCAGTGAATTCTACGAACAAGCTATCAAGCAAATCAGGTGGGAGGAAACTTTTGACTCAGAAGAGCCTAAGTGTAAAGACGAGATAGCCAGTGCTCCTCAAGGTAAAAAGAGGAGTAATAGGGACCAAACGCACAATGCTAGTAGCCATCCCTCAAAGTGGGGTATGTTTAAGCGACCTCAACCTCAAGGTTGCTATGAAAGCTATAACATCTTATAGAACTCGCAAGATAGGATATTTGCTACAGAAAAGGGCAAAGAAAACTTTAGGAAGCCCAGGCCTATAAGAGCTCCCATTAAGTTTAGGGATGCAAGCAGATTCTGTGCCTACCATAATGAGATCAGGCACAATACAGCAGAATGCTGGACGCTGAGGGATGCTATAGAAGATCTCATTAGAAGAGGTCAGTTACAAGACTATATGGTGAGGCCAACAGAAGGGCAAGCTCAACAAGCCCAACAAATCACTGATCGAGAGCAAGAGCCCTCTGTAAGAACCATATTTTAATCTTGTAATATCAAGATAAAGCTAATAAGAGAACTCTAGATTTTTGCCCAAGTTATCTAAGCGGCACACTGCATTGAAGAAAAAATTATTTGATTCAATATCATTGTTAGTTGATCAACTAAGGCGCAGACAAATAATCAAGTCTAAAGAAAAGTTGCCACCTCGCTGAGGATACATCCGGGGGTGAGACAGCACAAAGCCTACCTTGAGATGAAACAATGCAGATACATAGTCTACCTCGAGATGAAACAATGTGAATACATGTGGGGGTGAGATGGTGCAAAGCCTACCCCGAGATGAAATAACACGGGTACATCCAGGGGCGAGATGACACAAAGCCTACCTGAAGATGAAATAACAAAGATTCATCCGAGGGTGAGACGGTGTGAAGCCTACCTCGTTGATATATCCTAACAAAATAAATTCCAAGGATACATTTGAGAGTGAGACAGTGTGAAGCCTACCTTATTGATACATCCTAGCAAAATAAATTCTAAAGATTCACCTGGGGTTCAGACATCATAAAGCCTACCCCATAGATATCTCAAAATCCAGCACAACTAAGAGCTCGTTAAGGTGCAGAGGCACTATTAAATACTCATAATCTGACAATGTGCTATGAGCTCGACAAGATGCAAAAACGTCAGAATAAACTTAGCCATCTGCCTATTGAGCAACTAATTTACCATAGCACAAGCAGTAAAGCACAACTCTCATGTGACTAAATGATCCCTGCTCGCATGCAATCTCCCTTTTTAGACGCAGCCAACATGCGACCTGCCTGAATATCATTTATTGACTTTAAGGGCACTTGGATGCCGAGATTAATTAATTGAATATGGCTGATTGGTCATCTGAATATCTTATTCAACTATTCTTTACAGAAGAAATACATTTGAAGGGTGTAAAGCAACAAAGAAAGTTCATTCAAGGCCTCATTCAATGAGGTAAAATTACATTAAAAGATGGGAAATACAAAAATAAAAGCATGAAAGATAAAAAAGACAATACGACAGTCTGAGTACAAAGACTTTGACAAAAAACAAGGCCTCAGAAAGGTTACAACTCCCAATTTGCAAAGCACACTGAGAGTTGGAGGGCTTATGTTATGGGCAAAATTTGGTCTCATGTAATAGAAAGGCAGAAGCCCAGCAAAGATCGAGAACTAGTTAGAAATAGCCTAGCTCATTAGAATTGCACCACCTCGCTAATCGCGAAGTCGAGATGCAAGCAAAGCTCGAAGCTAGAAGTAGCTTGCTAGAGCAGCTCGTTGGAGCTCACCTCGCCAAGAGCGAAGCGCGCCTCATTGGAAGAAAGTCAGTAGCAGCCCCAAGCCAAGCATTTCAGTTCGCTAGGCCAGGCAGAATGCCTAACCAAAGGAATGACAGATAGACTTACATCGGGCCTCAAATCTAGCAGACATGTGGGGCTCGCCTGTAGAAAGAAGCCTGCAGAAGCTGAATTGCAGAAGATTTTATTGTCTTATATATTTAACATTTGTAATGATGTATTTGTAACTTATAAAATTACATTTGTAACCTCCCAACCTTTTATAAATAGAAGGGGGAGGATCCTTGTAAAACAGGCCAAACAAGTTAAGAAAGCTGTATCAAAACTCTATAAAAATCTTCTCCTGACTAATAAAACTCTGCTATGGACGTAGGGTTCGATGCTGTCCAGATTTAGCCAAAACATATTAAAACATTGTCTACCATTGCCATTCTTCCTCTTCACCTTCTTCATCTCTCATTTCGTTTATTAGAAAGCAATTTGGGGTTCAAGAACTTGTCTCAGTTGACTGGAGTTTTGTAGAACCAGATTCCACCGTCAACATGTAGTAATATTGAGCAGTTGTCAATGGTGAAAGATGGTGATGGGTGGTGGTAGGGTTGGGTAAAAAAAATCACAAAAAATTGAATGAATTAAACTGAAACTGAGTGGTTAAAATTTAGACATGGTTTGAAATGGTTGAATTTGTTTTGAAAAAAAAAATCGATTTACAATTAATAATAGTTTAAAAAATTCTAACCAAATTTACTCAAGGTTTAATCAAAAAGTCAAATAAAGTCTTCATCTATTATTGTATTTCCTCATTGTTTAAAGTGAAACTCAACAAAGCCTTTATCTATTATAGTGTAGTATACTATTAATTGTTTGCACACACACTATGAAATTATATGTAATTGTCATTGTTTGACATTTTTTTATTAATTAATGTCTAATTGAGCAAATAATGTGTATAATATAGTATATAATTTTTATGAATTCATGTTTCATTGGTGTGAAACTTTGTGTTGTATTTAAGTCATGACAATTGTAGGATAGTTTGCATTAAACTTTGAAATTTTAGTTATATTTTTACAATTACTGGTACTTTCCTTTAGTGATATTAACCACAAAATAATTTTAAAAAAATTTTAACAAGTCTAAACTGATCTTAACCATTCAAAAATACTCTAAACTGACTTGAATGGTTAAAATTAGTTCTAAAATTTGAATTCATTAATATTGGGTTGATTGAAGTGCAAATCGAAAAAATTAATTTAATTAAAAAAAATTCACATAAGTCACTCTCAACCCCGTGTCCATCCCTAGATGGTGGTCAATAGTGATATGGTGTTAGTAATAGTCAATGATGAAAAATGGTGATGGATGATGGTTAAAGATGGTGCTGTGGTGGGCGATAGTTAATAGCGAAAGATAGTAGTTAACGGTGATTAATGATGACAGTAGTGATAGGTGATGGTTAATGTAAAATGTTGTGATGAGTAGTGGTTAATAATGGAAGATGGGTAGTGATTAATAGTAAAAAGTGGTGATGAATGATAGTTAATAGAGATAGTGGTGATAAATAGTGGTGAGTAGTAGAATGTGAGGGTGAGTAATGGTTAACAAAGCTAGGTAGTGGTGGGTAGTAGTCAATAGCAGAAGGTGGTAGTGGACGATAATCAATGGTGATAGTAATAATGAGGAATGGTCAACGGTGAAAAGTGGTAATGAGTGGTGGTATGAGAATGAAAGAGAAGAGAGAGAGAGAGAGAGGATTATTTTTTGGTTTTAAGAGGGTAACATAATCTGATACTTTAGGTGAATGAAGGGTATCAAATGAGGGGGGAGGGAGGAATTTATTAAGGTTAAATAATGGTAATATATTCTACTACATGTGAACCAAATACTCCATAAAAGAATTAGCCGTTTGATTTCATTACCGGTCCCTTGACATTCTCCAAACAAACATCCTCTCTAAGTGTTAAGATAGAGACACTTTTATGATTATTTATATTTTTTAATGATAAAAATAGTTAAGCCATTAAATATAAAAAAAAATGGGATCAAATTCAAGGTACAAAATAGAAGCAAATTCTTATAAGTATATCACATGCTTAACAAAATATGTAGTTAAAATGAAAAAGCTACTTTGCGGTATTTGTATAAAATCAATGATTTTATTCTTTTTATTTCACAAAAGTTATTATCAAAAAGTTGATTTCCTTTTTTTAGTTAAGGGTGTGTTTGGCACTTAGATGAAAAACTCTATAATCAATTATAGAAGGCTTGCTTGATATATCAATTAAATAATCGATTATTGAAAAATTGAGTATATGAATTCATTTTTTGTTTAAAATTTTTTTTATGGGCTCATTTTATATATTGATAAAAAAATTGATTATAACATAATTGATCATTAGTAATTGAAGATAAAAAAAATGAAGTTAATATAAATACAAATCTCAATGTTTCTTTTCTTTATGCTTCCATTTAAAATAAAAATTATTATAAGAATCCTTTAGTTCATAACTAATTATTCTAAGATTTTAAAAGTGCAATAAAAAATCTCAAAAAAGATTTTATCAAACAAGCACTCTGTAACTTATTATTCAATCATGAATTTTTATGATTAAAAATTTTCAACATCAATTTTCTCTTAAATAAATCAATGATTACTAATCCCTAGTTGAAACTACATGAGGATACAAAATTTAATTAATTTGAAATTAGATTTTATATAAAATTCATTTGAATATGAATCTAATACTAAATCAAATAATACTAAATCAATTGAATTCTATTTTTTTTTAAAACAAGGGGTAAAAGCCTTTAAGTATAGAATGAATTTACACATTGAATTTATTAGAAAGTAATTACTTTAAAATTAATTATCTTATCGATATATCAAATAAGTCCAACACAATAATTGATTATGGACTTCTCCTTAACTTATTTGGTTGCAATTAAAAATACTTTATAATAAATTATATGCTAATAATCCTTATGAAAGTGATGAATGAGTAAAATGCTTATAATTATATTGATTATCACATCTTGATTGGTTATTAATTTGTGATTTTGCTGTACTTTTTGTCGTGTTTTTTTAGTTTATTCTTGATACTACTGTAGTCTGCATTTGTCTTTTCAGGTTAGCAAAGAGGCTTTAAGAGGAGGATGAAAAGCTGAACTTTGGAGCACACTTGGATCAAGAAAAAGCTAAGGAAGAACATATGAAAAGTCCAAGACAATTATGCATTGAAGCTGAAGAGAATCATGAAGCCAGCACCGAACACGACCTAGCTATGTCCTGAAATACAGCCGTGTTTAGTGCAAAATCAGAAATTCTTCTAGAAGCCATCTTAGCCTGAAACACGGCCAGCCCGTGTCCCGAAGCATGATCGTGTTCCAAGCTTGAAAACTGTTATAAATAGCTAACTTGAAGGCATACCTATCATTCATTTGTTTTCCTTAATTAAGATTACTTAGAGCTCGAGTTTCTTCCGTTCGTGAGAGTTCTTTGAGTTTAATTTAGGATTCTTTCTTTGTTTTGAGTTCTTGAAACAATCTTAGTTTACTTTTATCACAGTTTTCT
>JANHAO010024780.1:0-11543 GCA_026873985.1 Saraca asoca
CTTTATATCTAAATGCACAGAATGTATAGTCTAGGATGCGCTAGAACTTAATCAAATTGGTCTAGGGCACCCATCCAGACTAACACCTAGACAGTCCCAACTCGCAGACATTGCACCTCGCCCAGCTAAAGGCTCACGAAAGGTAAACTTGTAACATCAACACTCTCAAACTTAGTGCATGGGACCAGCCTGCAAGAAGTAACACCATGGGCCCACCCGCAGAAAGTAACTCTAGAAGTTAATCGACAGGCTGTAGAAGCCCATTTGTAGAAGCTACACTTGTCATTTATATTTATTATTTGATGTAATAGAAATACAAACTATATAATTATATTTGTAACCTCCTCCATTCTATAAATAAGGGGAAGGAGCTTTCTGTAGACAAAAGGCAAGAATATTGTACAAAAACTCTGTTAAGATTTCTCCATAAGCAATAAAATGCTATCGTGGACGTAGGGGCCGATACCGTCTAATTTTGGTTGAACCACATTAAAACCCTATCATATTCATTCTATTCTTCATCTGTTTTTTATTATTTGCTATATTCATTAACACTCACACAACCAAATTGCAGTTTGGGTCTACAAAAACCCCTCAGGTTGGCTGGATTTGATAGAACCGAAATCCACTATCAACAGAAATATATTGTCACATTTGAAATATTTCACCAAAAACATCCTAACTTGTTCTTAAATGTTTTACCATATTCATTCAATGTGGAATCTTGTTTTTGAATTGATTTATAAAGTTCAAAATGGGTAAATCAGTTAGAAGTCTTGCAAAAATTTTAATTTTTTCATCATCAAGACACACGATTTGAATCGAGGATTTTTTAACTGTTTTCATGATTATACTCGTGAGAACAGGGAAGAGATTCATGCCTCATGATTCGAATCACGATTTGAACTGCTTTTTATACTATTCAAATCGATCCTTCTATACTCTGTTTTCATAATTCCAATTGCGACTCTGATTGCACATATTCATGAACTTACAGAAGGTTTGCAATCTTTGGCGAGCAGACACTTTGAATTGCATTTTTGCAATTCAACTTAAATGCCTTAAAATAGAGTCTTACTAATTTGATTGTGATTTGACTCGAATTTCAAATTTTGAATCATACTCATGATCATGATTACACATTTCATTTTTTTACGTAACGGTTAGTTTTTAGAGTGTAATTTCATTTGCTATAAATACTAATTTCATACACATTCTTAGTAGCAAAACCTAAAATCTTGAGAGACAGATATCCCCTTTTCATCTGTGCTTCATCTCTATATCTATATTGATTAATATAAGCTAAGATTTGATTGATTTCATATCTATTGGGCTTTAATTTGTAATCCAAACTTCAATGTTCTTTAGTTTTTCTATAAAATCTTTCAAAAACTATTGGATTTCCTAGGGGTAGCCCTACCTAGATTTAAAGAGTGGTTAAGCCCTTTGTTTTCTATTTTTAAGTAAATGGTTAAGCTTCTAAAAAAAGGTTCTTGATTGTGGGTGAGCAATCATTTGTAAATGCTTTCCTTGTGCCTATCCAAACTTGGAATGATTGTTAATTTTTTAGTGGATTTAAGTTTGGTTGAGAGTTTAAAAGTGAATGTACACTTTAAAGAGTGTTTTTCAATGGGAACCATTATAAATCTTGAGTTTAAATCTCTCTATCCTTACTTTCTTTATTTTCCAGCAACTTATATTATGTTATCTACTCTTACTCTTGTTGTTGGTTGAGGTTTTGCCTTGCTCTGTTTTCATTATGAAATTTGTTGAGCGTTTTAATCTTCATTGTCTATCTTTTTACCATTAAGTTGCTTTTCATGAAAGAAGTAATTTATATCTTTAAATGTGGTAATTAATGCCTTACCCTGTATAGTTAATTGAGTTGTTTCCCACAAGTGCTTTAACTTGTTATTTCTTATGTGCAAACATCTCAGTCTAATTATTTTGGATTGTTTAAATGAAAACCATCCCATAGGTTTCAAAAATCAATAGATGTTCAAAGAGAAAGCCAAAAATTCTAAAAGATTTAAGAACACCCAATTCACTTCCTCTTGGGGGTAGGTTACCTTGTCTTACAAGTTGAAACATGGATATTTGAGAATCAATTCTAAAATTGAATCCTAAGCTTCAGAATTGGTCTCAAAAGCCTTATTCTTGAAGGAATCAATTTCAAAAATGATTCTTCTGTGCTGAATTTTAAAATAATAGCAAGTTATTGTCTTAATGGATCTATCTCTTTATAAAACATTACTAGCACTTAGAAAGTCATTATTCATCATTCTAAGAGATAAATACACTCTCTTATCATTGAACTTTTGTTGTTTACTCATTTTTTTAATCTTGAGCTAACACTATAAAAAAAAACCATTATTTTTGAAGAAAATTTCTGTAAAAAATTAAGATAATTCTATCAAAAATTAAAATTTGCCAGAAAAAAATTTTCTAACAGATCTTTCTGACAAAATTTTGAAGGGATGGATTTATTAGAAAATTTATTTTTCTCTTTTTATCTATTGGAATTCCATTGATAAACCTGTCAAAAAATCCAATGGAATATATACAATTTTTTAAAATTATTATAATTTTTTCAAAATAATCTTCATTGATTAATTAATCTTGAAATTTTATTCGAAATTAATTTTTTAATTCTAATTTCTAAAAATTATTATTTAAGTGACGATAAAAAATTACACATGCAACACATAAGAATAGTTATAAATATATAAAATTAGTCAAATAACCTATTAATTATATTATTCAAATTCAATATATAAAAATATCACTGTATCCCAAAATTGGAGGGGAGCTCATTAATCTCTTGATCTTGGATAGCATCTTTCTACTGACCAATAGATCATCCAATACCTTCAACCATATGTGGCATCATTCATTCATCAATTGTCAATGTATAAAACACATTTTTCGAAGTTTGCAGTGAAATATGTTAAGTCTTTATACATGTTTTAATCTATATACATATTTTCTCTTATGTACTAAATATTTTCAAATATATAAAAACCATAAAAAAAGTTTGTCACTATTTCATCCTAACTCCCCAAAAAAATTTTTGATAGAATTTTCATAATAGTAATTATATTCATATTTCCAACTACACAAAATTTTAATTTCAATAGTTCATTCACAAAATGCAAAACAACAATAGAATTAATAGTTAATATCAACAAAATAATTAATAATTTTAAAAATTAACAAAATAAAAAATATATAATTTCTAATTTAAAAATATATACTAACTCAAAATGTTCATAATTCTTAAAATAATATCAACAACACTATCAAGTATATCATCTAACTACTTAATCCTACTTAATCTAATTCAAAATATATATAATTCCTAAATCTAATTTAAAATATATAGTTAGTCAATCTTAATTCAAATACACAAGAAAATATAACTAATAATTAAAAATTAACTTCTATAATAATCCTATGTCAATAATTAATCAATTAATAATTAAAAATATGTACTAACTTCAGTGTCCAAACAAGAAAATTGGTAAAGAAACTTGTAGATAAACTCTAGCCTGAAACTGCATACATCAAAATAAGAAAAGTCAATTAAATCATGAAAAACATAATAATTCAATAAAAATAATCAGTAAAAATATAAAACAAAATAATAAAAACAATTTAATCGGTTTAAATTTGTAAAAAATATCTTCAAACCACAAGAATTAAGTTGGAAAGGCAAGAAGGATGAGAAAAGGGAAATGAGGAGGAGATCGCATAGACAAATGGTTATTAGGGTTTTTGAATTTTTTGATGAATTTTTTCATCAGAAATTCATCGTATATTAAAATTTGTCAAAAGAAGTGAACATAAATTTTTAAAATTTGTACTCTTTTTCTGATGAATTTTTGACAAATTTTTTTGGTCAACAACTAAGGACTTTTTCAAATTTGGTCACTTTTTTCAATGGATTTTTTACGAATGTTTTTATTAGAAATAGTGAATTTTTTTGTGGTGTAAATTTGAGCATTCTATAATCTAGTAAGTTTCAATTAGTAATTTGAACTCTTAAGTTCTTAGTTGTAAATTGTCAATCTTTTACTTATTTCTAGGTTTCTAAGCTTGGGTGAGAGATCCTAATAGAGTGTTCTAGAGAAAGGTTGCTCTAATGTTTAGTCTTGAGGTAGGTAGCTTAAAGGTTGGGTGTTGTATCCTATATTTATTTGTAAAAAGGCTTCTTCAATTGGCTAGAAAACTTGAAAGGATGACGAGAAGGAGAAGAACCAAGCTTGGTTGAGCTTGAGAGTGGATGTAATCTTTAGAAAGGATCTAAAAAAACAGACCACTATAAATGTTACATTTGATTTCTCTAACCTTTACCTTTTTCATTTTTTGCACTTTAAATTTGAGCATTTATTGCTATTCTTGTTGATATTAATTAGCTAAGGTTTTGACATTAGGATTGCTTATATTTGCTCTATAAATTGTTAGTCTATTGTTTTCTTAGTATTAAAATTTTGTAAAATTGAAAAGGAATTTTTGAAAATGATTTAAAAAGTTGTAAAATTCTAAAACCAATTCACACTCTCTTGATAGAATCTTAGGCTACAATGACTAGTAAAAACTTAATAAGAAATTATTTTAAATAATAGGGACCTAATTATAAATTTTAGTAAGCACAACAAGCAAATCATTTGTTACGTCATTAACAATTGACAGCATCTCTATAGTAATAACTCAATTAGAAATAATTTTAAGCTATAAGGACCCAATATCAAATTTTAAGACTATAAGTACCCATCTTGAAAAGGCATAAGGTCCTCTGTAACTGTAGTTCTCCAACTATTTGTAAGATGTCATGGCATCCTACAAGTTTGGGTAGAACTTTTTTCATTTGCTCAAAATACCCACTTAATTTGTTCCCTTATTTAAATGCATTTTATGGTTTGGAGTTCTTTTTAATTTAAAGAATACTACAATTGTTTAATACAATTTTAATTTCTTCTCTCATGATTAGATTTGCAGATTTTTTATAATCATTTGATTAGGCTATTTGTCAAAGATGTTATATTAAAATGTAAAGATTTGAGATTGGGAAAAAAATAGAGGAAAAGATGATAAAAATAAGATTTTGGAAGCCTAATTTTGATTTTATGAAAAAATGAAGATGAATTCATGATTGACATGTACTAAACATGTTTAGATTTACAGATTTTTTATAATCGTTTGATTAGGCTATTTATCAAAGATGTTATATTAAAATGTGTAGATTTAAGATTGGGAAAAAAAATAGAGGAAGAGATGATAAAAATAAGGGGTCTGTTTAGAAATTTGTTTTGTTTTTCTGTTTTTAAAAACTGTTTTTGAAAACAGTTCAGAGTTGTTTTCAAAAACAGTTTTTAAAACAGGATTTCAGAACAAAATTTTTAAAAAATAATTTTTAAAAACAGTTTTACTGAACAGATTTTTTTATTTTAAAAACAGTATATTATTTTTAAAAATAAAAAATTATTTTTAAAAACAGTTATCAAATAGGCCCAAGATTTTGGAAGCCTAATTTTGATTTTATGAAAAAATGAAGATGAATTTATGGCTAACATATACTAAATTTCGTTAGATTTAGATAAAAATTTAATAGAAATAAATAAAATATTAATAATATAAATCATAAATTACTTTTTTAATATTTTAAATTATATGTGAAAAAAATAAAAATTAAGATTTGTTCATATTTTCCTCGTATTTAATGTTCACGTTTGCACATAACTGATCAGGTTTTGGCCTGCAAAGGTCCAATTGCAAGTTGGAACCTAAAATTTGACGACAAACAAATGTAAACTATAAAATAATAGCACACGCCATGCAAGAATAGCAGCCTTTCTTGTTCAAAGTCCAAACTCAATGTCACTACTATTTGACGGCTGCTTCTTTTTGAGAACCAACATGGATTATGCCCACCACTTAGATATACGATGTGCTTATAGTACAAGTTTTCTCATCAACAACTCCTAGTAAACCCACTCACTCTCATCAGCTTCCGCTCCCTCTCTCTATCCCTTATATCTTAATTTGATTACGGTTTACTTTACTTTATTTGGCCTTTAATTCTAACTTTTTAGAATTTATGAAGAAACAAAACTTCCTATTCCAAAAAAAAAAAAAAGTAAATAAAGAAGTTACAAACAAGAGGAAAAAATTTGTCCTCAAAAGAAGATAATAGAAATACAGTTTTGTGCTCTAAAGTTTATAGCATAGATTAACAATGTTAAATATAAATATATAATAATATAAAATTTATATTCCCAATAGATTAAATTTAAATCCTTTACTATTTTAGTTTTTAAGTTTCATAGTAATTTGTATTTGGTCATTCAGCTAAACCTGAGGACCTGTTTGGAAATTTATTTTATTTTTTTATTTTTAAAAATTATTTTTAAAAACAGTTCAGAATTACTTTCAAAAATAATTTTTAAAATAGGATTTTAAAATAAAATTTTTAAAATTATTTTTAAAAAAAAATTATCAAACAAATTTTTTTATTTTAAAAATAATCTACTACTTTTAAAAATAAAAAATTATTTTTAAAAACAGTTACCAAACATTCTGAAACCTTTTGAATTTCTATAGATTGTACATAAATAAAAGGTCATATACTAATCCAAAATAACAGTGTATGCCATTGTCTACCTGGCATGCTGACCCTACCATTTTTTTTTTCCGGCAGAGTCAGACGCTTACATGGACTTTCAAGATTGGATGTGGACTCTTAACAAATCACGCGGTGCACACGTCTGCAGAGCAAGGATTAGCTGGCACATGGCTTGCCACGATAAATATTAAAACACCTATATATTTATTTAATTACTACATATTAATGCCAAGCAAATCGATGTATATTAAATCAAAATTTTCCTACCATGTTTGCTATTTATTTATTTTTTGATTAAGATATTTGTCATTTTCTTAATTAGGGTAAACTCCTTTTGGAAATTGTTTCATGATTTTTTCAATCTCAACAAGAAATACTTATATATGATATTGCATTTTTTTTCCTTTCTCGTTTCACTCAATTTATTTATCCTTTACAAAGTAAGTCTTCTAGATCTAGTGGATATTTTGCGTCGTCGGTTAATGTTATAAAGTTATAGAAAGCTTGTACTTTTAAATTGTTGAATATTTTTATCATGGAATTAATTAATTTTGTTGTGAGATTTATATTTTTATTTTATTGATTTACTTTAAAATTTAAAAATAGGTGAACTAACTATAAAACATTAAACCTTTTAAAAATTAAAATTATATAAAGTTACAATAATTTAACAAAGAATTGACTTGTCATATGATGGAATGTTTTACCACTAAATTATCTTTTTATAAACTTTAAAACAGAAGAGCCAAATAAAAAATTAAATCTTAATATAAAATAAATAATTTAATAACAAAAATATTTCATTTTTCAATAATTTATACTTATTCTTTAATTAATGAGATGTTTAAATAAAAAAAGCATACAGGATAGAAAGAGATAAGAGAGGATTATTAAATAATTTTTTGAAAAAAATTTAAATATTTAAATAAAAAATAAAATCATTTATTAATTATCCATTTTCCTTCCTTTATTAATTTTTATTCTCTTCCATCTCCAGAAACATACCATAAAATGCTTAAATTATTCATTGCGGTGTGTATAGTGACATGCTTGCCAGCCACGCAAGCAAAACATTCGGTGACCAAAAGCAAATTGTGGAAGAGTTGGTAAATCCAAGAAGCTTCCCACTCAAGTTGGTGTCCCTCAATTTTTCCAACTATAAAACCGATTTACCTCTCATTCCTTCTCGTCCTCACTCTCTCTTTATCCTAAACCCTTCACAAATTCATCTTCTACTGCTTTAACATCACTTCATAGTCTCTTCTTTATCTCGTTTCCAAAACCATCTGAAAAGCTCTGATCAACTCTACTTTAGCATGTGTGGCGGTGCAATCATCGCTGACTTGATCCCTCGCCACCGTGGTCGCTGCCTGACCGCCTCCGAGCTCTGGCCCAAGTCATTCGGTAAACAGAATGACTTCGACTTTGATTTTGCTCAACTGGATCACGATCAATCAGTCTCCCTCAAGAGATCCCAACCTTCCTCAGGTTAATCTTCTCTACTGGTTCCATCACCGGTTTAACCATTTTTTCTGAAATTTTTGGTTCTGATTTCTGAATGCGTTTTTTTCTTCAAACAGTTAACGAGCAAGTTGAGAAGCCCGTGAAGAGGCAGAGGAAGAACCTTTACAGAGGGATTCGGCAGCGTCCATGGGGAAAATGGGCTGCTGAGATTCGCGATCCCAGGAAAGGGGTTCGTGTTTGGCTTGGTACCTTCAACACCGCTGAAGAAGCTGCCAGAGCCTATGACAGAGAGGCTCGCAAAATCCGTGGCAAGAAAGCCAAAGTCAATTTCCCCAATGAAGATGATGAATACTCCATTCAAGCTCGTCGCAACCCACCACCACTCCGACGAACAAATCCACCTCTTTATCAACAAAACTATGGTACTACCAACATGAACAATGTCCCTAGAAGCTTCAATTTGGAGTTCGGTTATGATCTGAACCAAGACGGGTCGTTTCCTTCGAATGGATTCGAGACCATCGGCGCTGTGAATACCGAGCCATTTGCTGTTTCGACCAATGAAAATTCTGGATGTGGGTCAGGGTCAGAGGGTGCTGACTCCACGACAGAGTTATTGGGAACGAATCAGAACGTGAACAGTTGCTTTCCTCAGGTTAAGACAGAGTTATTGGGAACGAATCAGAACGTGAACAGTTGCTTTCCTCAGGTTAAGGCACATGGGAAAGAGGGAAGACAGGAAGAGAAGATGAACAAGGAAGTGGGTGAAACGCAGGATGTAAAGAACGATGTGCAGAAGTTGTCTGAGGAGCTGATGGCCTACGAGAACTACATGAAGTTTTACCAGATTCCGTACTATGATGGGCAATCGACACCACCAAATAATGTTCAAGAAAGCGTAGTCGGTGATCTCTGGAGCTTCGACGACGAGGGAATCAGCTCATGAATCGTTTGATGGCCTCCCATTTCTCCATACTGAACATCTGTTTTTCCCCCTTCTTTTTCCTCTATGGCTGGGTTGGATGGTAATGTAAATTGGGGATTTGAATTTAAATTTCTTGGGTTTTGTTTAATATATTATTAAGATTTAGGCTCTTCAATTTTGTTGGTGGATATAAATTGAAAGAACCTAATGTGCTTCTGCTGACGGTTTGTGCAGTTGTAATTTTCATTTTCGCTTAATGCTATTGTGTCCAAAGTTCTAATCTTAGTGTGGTTTTCTTACTGTGATTCTTTTTCCGTGCATTTCCTTGGATGAGTTGATCGTATCGCCCCAGTCCCAATTCAAAAAGGAAAAGCATGGCATGTATCAAAATTAGGAATTTCCCTAAGAAAAAAATTGAGATTAACGTTATTATTTCCTTGTTTTGGCGATGAAAAAAAGGTCCAATGAAAAATTAGGTGCAAGATAAAAATGTAAAATGATATTTTGAAGTCTTTAAAATCCTGAAAAATGGTATACGTGTTCTACTATCATAATCATAATTCTAATGTAAAAGAGCAATTAGGCTTGTGGAAGGAACATCAATTAAGAAGCCATAGCCTGATAGCCAATATCGGGAAGCTAAGTTCGAATTATGGAATGTAATAAAGTGGGACCAGTGACGGCGTTTTATGTGGGGCCCACGGGAGGAGACGCGATGCGGGGAATGCGATGCATTTTGGCAGTTTGGCGGCCAGGAATCTAGGAGCGGGCGCTGCTGGTTTAGAGTTTGGCTTTTGCCACTTTTTCCGGCTTTGATTTGAATTCCTAGAAAATGCAATATGCGGCGCTCCGTGGGCGCCTACGGATTTCTGGATAACAAGCAAACAAAACTTGTACTTCCGCTTTGTCCTATTACAGCCCAGAGACAACCCATGAGGCCCAAAATGTGGTCTTGGCTTTGATTTAGGTCATCCTGCGTATGTGTAGTACACGATGACGTCATGACACGGCAAAGTGGACTAAGCCGTGAAGAGATATCTTGTCCAGAGGTCTATTTTGTGTAACAAGTCAGAACATTCCATACAATTTTAACAACTTCTTTTTCTTTAAATTATATTTCAATATGCAATACATACATTTATAAATTTGTTCTAAGTTCAATGGTGAAACGATTTAAAAGAAAAGGTCTTGTTGGTTTTTAACCAGCTCTTTATTGAGCTCAGGACATGTTTGTGTTTTTTTACTCAAATAATTATTATTTTTTTTCAAATAATAATAATAACTAATCTATTAGACTCGCACATAAATTCGAAATCAAATCTAAGAGGTAAAAAAAAAAAAACAGACTATTTAAAGAATATCAAATACTATTTAAAAAAGAAACTGTTATTGACTAAAAATAAATTTGTTCAATCCGGCATGATTTTTACCCAAGTTGTATTTACTAATTTGATGCAGTCTATGCATACTTATAATATATCAAAACAGCACATAACATTATTGCAAAAAGAAAAAATGACATTTAAAAAGGTAAATTATACCAAATTTTCGTATAGTTTGAATTATGTATATATAATATTTTGACTTTTAAAGATGTGTATTTAATCTTTTTTTTTTATTTTAAGTAATTTATATTTTATTCACATTTATCTTTTTTTCACCTATAAACTTAGGGGTTTAATGTATTTTTTAGCTTATAAATAATATATATCATAAAAAATAGAATATATACATAACATTTTTTACTTGAAGTACAAAAATTTTTGATACATTTTATACAAATATATTATTTTATTATAAGTGTTTCTAACTAAATTTCTTACTTTTACATAAAAATACATTCATAATTCATAAAACTACAATAATTTAAAATTTATCAAATTTATATTTAGAATAATAAAAAATATATAAATTTAAATAATAATATATAATATCTACTTTTTATGACATATATTATTTATAAATAAAGTACATATAACTTAAAATATAAGATGTTAGATGTAATATCCGAAAAAAAATTAAGAAAATAAAAAGAGAAATTTAAAATAAAACTTAAATCTGGAAAGGACTAAACTGAAAAGTTTTCAGGGGTTAAAGTGAAAAGCTTCAAAATCGGGTGGGGTAGATTTCGAATTAAGGTGAAAAATTGGGGTCAAAGTGGAAACTTTGGGGCTGAAATCGGCCAAGCCGGTTCTAGGTCACCAAGGGGCTGATATTTTCGGCCCCTTCTCCAGAATTTTTTAGCATCTCCTGCGGCCCCCTTCTTCTTCTTCTTCCTTCTTTCTTCTTCCTCTCTTCTCCCTCTCCCGCGGCCCTCTCCTCTATCGGCGTGTCTCCCCTCTCCCTTCGGTCACTCTCCCTTCTTCTCCGGCCACCCTTCACCGGCTCTTCCTCCATGGGTTTCGGCGTGTTGTCGAGTTTTTGGAAGCTCGCCACCTCCTTTTTGTGTGGTGGTTCGGCCGGACATGGCGGAATCCGACAAGATGCTCGGCCCAACTCTCTTCTTCTCTCTTCACGCACTCTTTCTCTTGG
>JANHAO010024781.1:0-11516 GCA_026873985.1 Saraca asoca
AACCGGCAAATAACTTCCACCAAGGATAAAGGAGAGTATTTACATTATCTCTTAATTTTTAATATACATTGTCAATGTATAATTCGGATCAAGCCCCCTAACTCTTGGTCGGTGCTACACTAGGGATGCTGGGATTGCTACCTCGTAGGTCGCATAACATACTCCTTTAGATGACCTCTTCTAATCAAGTCTTCAATTACGTTCCTGAGGGCCCAACAATTCGAGGTGCCATGACCAATCTTATTATGATAGACATAGAACTCATCTCTATTTCTTTGCCTGAATGGGGTCTTCAAAGGTTTAAGCCTTCTGAAATCTTTCTTGTCCCTTTCTGCCTTGAAAATCCTATCCTGAGAGTCTGATAGGACGCTGTATTGCTTACTGCGATCTGAACGCTGAGGTTGTTTATCTCAGGACCTTTTGGACTTCTTCAAGGTTTGCTCGGTGAAGTGGTCACCTTGGTCCACATTGCCTCTCCTCTTACTGTGAGAGGAACTAGCTCTCTTATCCTTCTTATCAGGTCTCTCCGAGCTAGAAGTCTTTTCCCATTTGACTTGTTTAGCAGCTCACTTATAAAATTTGATAAGATCTTTCACTAGGGACTTATACAAGCTCTTGTACAACTTTCCATCTTTACGGAGTCCCGCGGAGATTGTTGCCAGCATGGTCTCTTCAGATGGACTCTCCCTTGAATTGGCTTCTAGCCTGAACCTAGCAATGTAGTCCTTCAGCGACTTATGTTTGCACTGGAAGATCATGGCGAGATGGTAGGGGCGCACGAGTTGTCTCTTCAGCGCTTAGTAATGGCTGATAAACTTCTATTAGCAATCTTCCCAACTACAAATAGAGTGAGTTGGGAGGTTCCTAAACCAGGCTTGAGGTATTCCTTCCAAGGTAGCTGGGAAAACTCGACACTTGACCAAAAGGTCAGACGTTTGCAAGTCCATTTGAACATTGAACACGTCCAGGTGATTGTATGATTCGTTATCCCCATTATACAATAGAATCACGAGAACTTTAAGCTTGAGGGGAAAGGTCTGAGCCTCGATCTCCTTAGAGAGTGGTGACCTCTCTTTGTAGCAAGCTTGATCACTCAGAGCTCGAAGGCACTCCTCCAACTGGATTATCTTCTGAAATAATTCTCTAACTAACGGGGTCTTGTGCCTCAGATCGTTGGCTAGAGGATTCCTAGACTCTTTGGTTCTCATGGTTGTGAAAGCTACGACCTAGAAATCACTCTTGCAAGTAGTAAGCTGGAGAATTCTCCTAATTGACACTGCTCGAGCGTTGAAATTACTACTGTGGATGAGCATTCTCCGGCCCGGGGACTTCCACCTACTTTCATGCACCTTGTGCTAGTGTCTTAATGGCTTTAGTCAGTTCCTCTAACACATTCTCCAATTTTTCCTGCATGGAAGCCAAGTTTACATCCCATCGGTGCTATTGACAGCAGCAGTAATGACAAAGGCAGTAGAGGAATCCGTCATCGACACGTGCCCTTCCAGAGTGTTAGGCAACGCGTTAAAAGCTCTGGTGACTCTTCCCTTGACCATTCCAATAGAGAAACAAACCAAAACAGATGAGATTCCTACAGATGGTGCCAAAATGTTGATGGTAGAATCTGGTTCTAAGCTAAACTCCAACCAATGAAGGATTCTTTTAGGATCTCAAACTGTAATCTGGTTATAAGTGCAGCCAATGAATGTAGAAGGCTGGGAGAAGGGGAAGAGTAGCAAAAGACACAATGCTTTTTAACGTGATTTGGCCAAATCCGGGCAGTATTGAACCCTACATCCATGGTAATGTATAAATCTGAAAGTTTTTCTATAGAGTTTTAGTTTAGTTGTCCCTTTCTCTTTTTTGGTTCACCTCCTTCCCTTTATTTATAGAGGAGAAGATGTTACATTTGTAATTTTACATACAGTAAATTTATTATATCAAATATTTAATGTACAAGATAGAATGATCAGACAAAATCTTGTAAGTTAGCTTCTGCAGATTGTCTTCTGCAAAATGGGTCCTGCGTGTCTGCTGGGTAATCCATGCACTGGTCTTTTACTCAGTGAGCTCCCGGGCTACTAGTGGCACCTCACAAGCTAGGTCCTTCGTTCTGAAGGGGGAGCTGCTATCTTCAAGGTAGCGAGGTCGAGCTTGGCCTAGCTGGGGGCGAGCTCAGGCAAATGGGGTCGCTAGCGATGCAAGCTGGGATTTTGGTGCTCTAAGTGACCTGTAAATTAAACTCCTTGCCATACTCGGGCAGGTTGCTAGCCCATTAAGGACACTCCGGATTTCACATATAACATAAGGAAAATGGCCAAAATGATCTAGAATCTATTCAGAAATAAGGAGAATATTATCGATCACTCTTAAGAAAAAAAAATCAAATAGGAATTATGATGTAATCAAAACAATTTAACTCAAGTAATGAGCACTAAAGCTCGAAATGCTCTAAATAAGTTTTTAGGACAAGAAGTGCATTATGACTTGTATCCCTTCACATTTGCAATAGTACGTTGTGCCTTATTTCCTTTCACATTTGTGATTGATTTCCTCTTAATCATTTAACAAGATTAGTAAGACCATTGGATTCTGACTAATAAGATCATTGGGAGTTGAAAGAGAATGTGAAATGAATGATTATGATCATGATGCTATTAAGAACAAAAGTTTGACAAATGTTATAACAATATAAAATTACAACATCAGTAAACATTACTCCTATACATTTGAAGGCTCATTCAATAGGTTGGTTAGATTTTCGAAGCCTTCTTCATTGATGATTTGGTCAAGTTGTCTAGTTGCATATTCAATGCTTTATTCCTTATCTATCCTGGATGATTTTTTAATAATATCAAGCTTGGTGAAGTTAAAGTCCCTAATAAAGAGGAAAACTTAATCAAGAGCTGCATTGAAACCTTTAACAAAGTTATCGACAACAAGATTCTTTACTTTTTTTAGCTCCTTTTTTGTTCCCTCTAGTTCTATTGTTCTATCCAAAAGATCTCCATTCTTGTCATTAATTATCCAAGAATCTTATTTTTAGACTCCTATTGGCTACACCATGCTTTTATACTATCCAATGATAGTTTGTAGGCATTTAGTTCTTTTAAAAGATTGTTGACCTCAAGTTTGGCAACTTGATTTCTCTGCCATAGTCTTTAATAAGGCATTTATTTTGATTAGACAATTTGTTGTTTTGTTTAGATAACTCATTTGATTGAGTAATTAACTAGTTGTTTTGTTTTTTCTTTTTGAAAGTTCTAAGTTACCTTGAGACCTTTGATAGACATTCTTCACAAGCTTTCAGGTTTTCCTCTTTATTAGTCAATTGCTTTGAACACTCTACTAAGTTGTTCTGAGTGTTTTCTGGTTCAGTAGAACGTTGGTTTTGAAAGGCAAGGTCTTCATTATTATGTTAATCATAGAATCTAGACAAGCTTCGAACTCAATGTTCGAGGATAACTAGGGAAGCAGCATGATGCAATTATTGACCAACCAAGGCTTTAGTGAAATTAATTGTGTCTAAGGAGGCTTTCTCAAGAAGGTCTTTGTCTTTTTTAAGAGAATTTGCTTTTTGTAGAGGGAGTAGTCAATGCTCGAGTAAAATAAATAATCTAGTTTTTTCTACCAGATGGATTTTTTAGTGGATAAGTGAGTTGAATATCTTTAATGATTAAGCAAAAGAGTGAATAGCCTCCTAGGAATTCCTACCACAAGACAATATCCATGTTGGTGAGGTCGTTGCTAGATGTCTTTTTTTTTTTTCTAATGAGAATTGATCGGAATGACACTTGGTATTATTGAAGGAGTAGAGTTAGCCTTGTATGAACCTTTTTTACCAGAACTCTCCTCATGGTGAACTTTAATATTAGTAGTTTGTTTTGAATTTTGCTCAGATCAAATGGCCATTTGTTCAGCTTTAAAAGAATCATAGGCCTACTATTTAGATGGTTGATGGTTGGGACAAATAATTATTGTTGGATTCTAGTCAGAGATTGATTTTAAGGGTGTTGGTTAAGTGGTTTCTATTGACTTTGTTGGTGTTTTAACAAGGTTGGTTAATGCTAATTAAATGAGCATTAAGTAGAGCACATAATTTGGCTACACTTGACATGTTCTCTTATTTGAGATGGCAATCTATAAAAGATGAAAAATGCAATCGGTCACATACTGCTCAGATGAATATAATGAAACAAAAAAAGTTAAATAATTCAAAACACACTTAATATAGCCTTCATGTCCAAGGGACAGATCTATTTTAAAGATTCGATAATTTGGTAGTTGGCCTGAGAGTATTTTTCCTTCCTTATTTTCTTTGGAGGCAAAATTACACTTTTACCAAATTACAAGAAATAATGCTCCCCTAGTTAGATAACTAGTAGAGAAAACCATTTTTCGAAGACACCCTAAAGAAGGATTCTTTTCACAAATAAATGTTGAAGTAAATATTGCAGGAAAGAATTCGATGGGTTCTTTGTGTTAGATAAATCCAAGTTTCTTTTCCTTTTGTGAAGTAACTAAGGAAGTAGAAAAAGGCAGGTACAGATACCTTAAAATTTTTGGCCTATAAACAACTTCAAATAGTTCTAAGAATGCCCAGATGTCAAAGGTCATTTAAGTGGAAAAAATGTTTATAAATTTAAAAAATAGCTTGCTAAAGGGGAAAAAAAGGGTTAATACACTAATGTTCTTAATAAAATGGGCATAAAATATAAAAAATTATGCTGGATAAAAGCTGCAAATAGTATCTTTATAATCACAACTTTAAACGATTGTTTTCCTTATAATGCTCAAACCAAAGGTTGTCAAAAGTTTCCAATTTATACTAGAGATCTATAACAATAGTTTTAGTGACTTCAAGGTTTACCCAACCTAAATCTTGGTTTTTGTTAGGGTTTTATTAGAGTATAAGGTCAAAAGGGATAATTTCCAAAGAATTGGCCATGGTAGCCAAGAAGAAAGGTTCTTTTTATTTCTTCCTAAGATAATGAAGGTTATCTAAACCAGCAAAGATAAAACTGAACTACGTAAGCTTATAGCAAAGGTGAGTCTAGGTTAAACCTCACAAACCAATGATTAAATTAAATGTGTTTGTAGTGTAAATAAGGGGCTGGATATAATCTAATTAGAAGTAGGAATTAAACAAATAGTGTAAATGCAAGCAAGCAGAATCAAAAGGAAAAGGAAATTTAGATAAGAAATGCTCAATTCAAGCGACTCTTGCAATCAATTATGTAACCGATCATTGACATAATTATTTCATTCCCTCTTTGACAACTTAGCTAAGAAGCTAATTAAGATGAACACCTAATTAATGTTAATTTCTTTCTAAATTAGCTAACCAAGCCTATCACTTGACTAACCTTTATTGCTAAATCAATTGAAGTCCAACACCTTAACCAATTTATCAATAACATTAAGATTTGAAAACATCAAGACTAATTAACCAATTTACCCCAGTAGCAAACCAATTAATGACCCCAATTATTTAAGAAAATTAATTTACTCCAACGGTGAATTAAAACCCTATTGCTATCTACAACCAAATAGCCACAAACAATAACATTGCCTATAGAAATTTAGTGAGCAGTAAATCACAATGAACAATTAATTAATAGGCCTTATTAACTAATTATCTAAAGCAATTATAAGTAGTAAAATAGAGAATTAAGAAAATCTATTTGGGAATGAATTGACAATAAAAGCAAGTCTCATAATTAATAAGAAAATTGATGCAAAATTTCCCTTATATTTAAATGAGAGTTTAACTATACAATAGTGTAAAAATAAAAGCAAAAATAAAGAGGAAGAGAAAACCTAATTAGGGCTAGATTTCTTATCCTAGCAAAGCTCCTCCTCTTCAAATAAGTAAAGACAAATGATAATGATCTAAAAGTTATTACAATTGTGGCTTGGTTGAGCTTTTATAGGGACTCACTACACCAACCCTATTTAGGCTGCTGATTAGGATTAGAAGAAGGCTTAATTGGATATGGGTCCTATCATATGAAATGTGGCTTTATCCCTTAGGAGTCTAATGGCCTAGATCTTGCATAAAAATTCAATTCCTAGCTCAAGTTAGAGGCCAAAAACCAAAATAGCATTTTAAAGTAGTCTAACCTATAATAGAATTTAACACTTAGGTTCACAACCTTGTAACTTAGTGAAAATGGTGCAGTTTAACCTTAAGTCCTTAATAAAGGTTGTGGGAATTCAATTTCTCATAAGACAATACTTTATTTTAGCTTTTGGGCTTTATTTGACCTCCAAAATAGTTGAACTGAGCTTTGGACTCTTCATAACATTTTTAGAGCTTTCTCTTATCTTTCCAAATACATAAGAATCACCTAAACCAAAGCCCAGACCTCATAACACGCCAAAAAAACCTGAAATAGTTCGAAACAATGTTAATTTATAGAATTAATTCAATTAAGTACAAAAACTGACCAAACCACAAAACCAATTACAAGTATCCAATTAAGCATATAAACATAATAAAAGACTAAGTATAAAATGGATATAAAATATATAAATTGTGTTCATCAGATAGTAAAATACAAAGAAATAAAACAACCAAAAAAGTGGAAAGATTGACAGGAAAATACCTATTGAAGCGATTGAAGGATTGAGTAGTGAGCACCAATGATAGTGTCCTGGGGAAGAAGAAATGAAACTTGAGCACAAAGGAATTCTGATATCTCTCAAGTGCGAAAAGTGTTGATTAGAAAAGATAGATTCCTTTAAAAGCCAAAAAGGTTTTAAAATTAATAGACCAAATTAAATAATTTCTATAGACCAGAACAATTCTCAGGGAGGGCTCAAGGTAATCATGATTAAGGGTTAGCATCTTGGAGGCAGGCAGGTCAGGGTTAAATCAAAAGTCAAATAAATATTTGGAAAAATAATGAATAGCAAAACAAGTGAACTAAGGATACTTGCAAGCGTATATACACCTTATAAAAGGTTTTCCCAAATGATCAATCAAGCTGATCGAAACTAGTCATAATAGGACAAGCATTAAAAAACACAATTAGGATGATCAATCAAGCCTCATTTAAGACTTGAAAAAGGGTTAGTGATAAACATAAAATTAATAGTTTAATAACGATAAGGCACTCAGCACCCAACAGATGACACAACTCAAACTTATAGCCAACTAAAGGCGATTAGTTTGTTGTCAACATGAAAAACTCTTTTTCCTCAAGTCATTTATAATTAGAATGGTATGAGTGTCTTCTCATGATTGAATATTTTATACTCTTATTGAATTCTCTATGACTTAAACATTATAGGGGCTTTGGCACTCTCCATCGCATAAGCCTTTTTGTAGGGGACTTTTGATCACTGTCTATAACTCTCGAAGTTTGGAGTATTCATTAATCCCTATTGATATATTAAAACACACATTAATTATTTTTTTAATTATTACATTGAAACCCAAAATTGACTACAAGGCATGAGGCTTCATTTTTTTTATTTGGGTTTGGTGAATTATATCTTTGTTTAGTTCTTTTGTCTTGCTATAATCATTGAAGAAACATACTAGCTAAAATAACATATACAATAATTACATTTAAATCCAATGGGGCATAGTAGAATTAATTATGTAGATTTTCATTCTTTTCAAATAAAAATCATGAAGTCTTAATGCCTATGTAGCCTTAATTTTATGTGTATTTATAACAACTATGAAAAAAATATAATTTTTAATAAACATTGTGAGGAATTAATTATGTAATTAAATATGAAAAGTATGAATGAATTGATAATACAATGATTTCAAAATATAAAATCACATTAGGGACAATTGAATATGTAATTATATTTTTTAAATTATAAAACTTCAATTTCACATATATTATAATTTAAAATTATATTTTAATCATAATGATGTGATGTAATTTTTATTTTTTAATTATATATTTTAGTATTTTTAAGATATACAACCTAGTTAGATAAATACTAGTATAATTAATGTTATACTCGCATAACTTGTTTCTTTAAAAATACTTTCATTTTCCATTTTAATACTAGAGAAGTAAGAAATTTTCGTATTATTAAAATTACCTTATTATCAATGTTTAAAGCAATTCATACTATTTTGAAGGATAAAAAACTTCTACCCTTCTAATATAATGTAATTAACTTTTAATTTTTCAATAAAGCTTAAAATTTTAATATTAAAAATTATATATATTCTCTGTTCAAGAGATATTGTGTATTTAGTATAATTTTTGTTATCATGTACTTCTATCAATTTTTTTATTTTAATTAATGCATACTAATATATTTTTATTAATAATTTTTTCAATTTTTAAAGTTAGGTACTCATATAATTTAATTATCTATCTATTTAGTAATATCAAATTTATGTCAAATTTTAATCGTATTTTTTATCACAAACTTTTTTATTATATCTGAATGTATTTTGACATAAAGTTTCCATCACGTATAAAACTATGATATGCAAAGAGTTATTTTTAATATTAAATAAATGTTTACATCATAATTTTTAAGTTATCTATGAAAAATGTATTTAAAATATTATCTTATCATACAACTCTCAAACACTTAGAGCATGTTTGGTGCATTGTATAATAATAATATGATAGTATAAGTAAATACTATTATGTTTTAATAGGTATTTGAATTTTATACAAGATAATATAATGTAATCTGGTTAACTTATTTTATATGGTCAACATAAGATAAATTAATTCTCTTCCATTGGACATGTTACAAGAAAATAAAATTAAAGTAAAATTTATCATTTTCACTGTAGCTTTAATTTATATTTATATTACTTAATTTCTTATAACCATAACATCAATTTTATCAACTAAAGTATATTTCTATGATAGTTCCTTCAGGTATCTCAATTACTTTTTTGGATGACATAATCAAATTTATTTATTATTTTTTATTTTTTTTATAATTTCATTATATTATAGCTAAATGAAGATAAAATATATTAAAAAATTGATTTAATTTACTATTTGATAAATTTCATTGAGAAATGTTGAAAATTTTATAGCTGTCAAATAATATAAAATAATTGTAATATAAATTATTTTTGAGAATTAAGGAGAATTTTGTCCAACAAATTTTTTAAAACTATTATGTTATATATACGTTTTATAACAAATAAATGGTAATATAATTTTATATTATCAAATTACTTTTATGATTATATATAAAATACTCCATAGTATTATATTTTATTCCTTGGTTATCCTATCACATTATATGATGCATATTTATTCTATTTTATATTATATTATCATGTTCTTCGATTGTATCCATATATTGTTGAATATTAATTAACAAGATCCACATGATTGCTCGACACATTAGGTGACTGCTTTGTCTTTCATGTCACCCTGCCTGCTCATTTAAGCACTTGATTACGTGCATGTAAACCAGAAGAGTATTCAAAATCCAAAATAACAAGCAAAATTTATAACTACAATGTTTTAAATATATTTTACATTTTTATGAATTATCAAAGATTATTTTTATTTTTAGTTTTTGACATTTGATCACAATTATATGATTCAATTTTTTAGAGAAAAATGAGTAAGATAGTTAGATTCACTTGGATTATAGATTCTATTTTTTTTTTTTATAATAGGAGTGATTAGTTACTTATTTCATATATACAATGTTTTAAATTTGAATCCTAAATCCTGAAGAGAAAAAAAACCCTTAAATAATATTAGATGTTATTGCATCATCTGATATGTGGGTCATGAGTTTCAAAATTTTGTTATACATTTGCATGAGCTGTTATTGCATTTTGGCTACCTTAAGTTTTAACAATTATTACATAATTTACATGTCCATAGAATTTGTCTTGCATTCATAATGACACATCCACTTAACTTCAAATTCATAAATCTCAACCAAATTTTCTTATGAATTAACTCAAGATCATGCCCCCTAATTAAGTAAAATTCTCCAACAATTCAATAAAAAAGAAAGGTAATGATTCATTAGCTTAAAGATTTTACAATTTTTTTTTATTAATGTTAACAATAAAATTATAATTTTTTATATAACATATCATAATTCTTTTATAAAAAAATTTTCATTTTTTAATAAATTTTACTTATGACAATTATGTAAAAAGTTATAATTCAATCAATTAAGTATTAAAATTTTTTTAACAAATTATTCCTATATAAAAATTATAATTTTTGATTAAAAGTTATGAATATTATAAAATTTCTCATAAAAGTTACAAAAACACATATCAATTATAAATATTTTTAAGAGTTTAAATTTAAATTATTATTAGTGTAAAATTTTTTATATTATTATTGAATAAATATTTGTTTAGTATAAGGATTAAAATTCTTAATAATCAATTATAAGTCTAATAATAAATTATAATATTTTTTAAAAATATTTGATTATGATTTTAGAATATTTTGACTATTAATTATATGTAATAATTTTGATTAAATTAAAAGTTATTTTTGAATAAAATAAATTTTATTTTAATCAAAATTATAAAAAAATTTAAATTTAAATCTATATTATCCTTATTTTTATTTTTTTATTATTATTCTTATTCCAACAATAAAAATTAAAATTCTCATTAATCTTTTTTCATTATTTTTTTAATAATTTAATATTAATAAATAATTATCTTATATATCATTAAAAAAATAAACTATATCTAATTAATTATCAAATCTGCGTACCAATCATAAAATAGAAGTCTAGAACTCGCGAGGCCTCGCTGTTGGTCCACTGTCCCACTAAGATTTTGGTGATTATGATGCTCACGACATAATGTCAGGGGTAAAAGGGTAATTGGCTAAGTTGACGCCGCCTTAGAAAAACACTGTTACGTACGCGTACGCGTTGTCGATAATGAAAAAAACCCTAGAACACTCTTATCAGTAACACTGATTCTAAACCCCGAGCTTCCTCTGCTTAGCTTTTCTTCTACCTCAGCTTCTGTCGATCGTTGAGGGGGGCTTCTGAGCCCTCTCTCTTCTTTCTCTTTCATCTTTGTTTCTCTATCTGTATTTGGTTATTTGTTCGTGATCGATCTGAGTTCTAGGCGTTCTCTGCTGAATTTAAGGTAAATTTTCTGGCCATAATTTTCATGCATGCATGTTGCTACTTGATTGTTTTTGCTTCTGAGTGGATTGGGTAACCATGGAAATATCTAATTTTGGGTCCTTTTTGGTTCTTTCGAATGGATCTAAGCAAACCGGCAGAATTCGGAATTTGTTAGATCTTGGTTTTTTTTGGTTAAAAAGCTACCTGTTTCTCAGTTGATGAATTAACGATCATGTATTTTTTGTTTTTCTTGTTTTTGATTGGAAACTTAGTGAAGTGGCCTGCATGTGAAAATTGACAAAATCCGTAGTATAATGAAGTTCGGGAAACTTACTTTTTATATACACATGTAAATTCTTTTTTGGGTTCCCTTTTAATTCCATCGAGATATGAATGTCTAACAGAGCAAGTTTGACGAATTTCTGGATTTAATTGCTGTAACT
>JANHAO010024782.1:0-11534 GCA_026873985.1 Saraca asoca
TGGGATCGACCCGTACTCGCCGGTTCTGTGTTACAACTACGCCGTGCACTTGCGGTTATTTTTAAAACGTGCAGTACTTTATAGTTGCATCACTTACTCCAAAGGACCTTCCAAAAGTATCTTAAGAACTTCACATCCTTATCCAAACAATGGTCCTTAGTACTCCATGCAATCTCACAACCTCTCTAGAAAACAAATCCGGCACATGTATAACATCCTTAGTTTTGTTACATGGAATGAAGTGAGCCAGTTTTGAGAATCTATTAATGACAACAAAAATTGAGTCTTTCCCCTTATTAGACCATGGCAAACTAAGCATAAAATCCTTGGAAATGTCAACCCAAGGTTCACTAGGAATTAGGAGTGGGGTATAAAGACCATGAGGCATGACTCTAGACTTAGCTTCTTTATAAGTTATACAATTTCCACAAAGCTTTTCTACATCATGCTTCATAAGCGACCAATAAAAATGCTCTTGCAAGATAGACAAAGTTTTGGCAATGCTAAAATGTCCCATTAATCTCCTTATGTGCTTCTCTAATAAGTAAAACCCTTAATGAACCCTTAGGCATACACAATTGATTTCCCATAAAAAGATAACCATCCCCCTAAAAATACTTCCCAAAAGCAACTTTCTCACAAGCACTAAATACGTTAGCAAAGTCATAATCATCAACATTCAAATATTTGATGTGCTTAAAGCTAAATAATTTAGCTTGCATAGTGGAGATGAGGGTATACCTACAAGAAAAGGCATTAGTTACCACATTTTCTTTACGTTGCTTACATTGGATGTTGTAAGGGATGCTTGAATAAACTCCATCCATTTTGCATGCCTATGGTTCAACTTACCTTGACCCTTCAAATGCTTCAAGGATTCATGGTTGGTATGGATGAGAAATTCTTTTGGCCAAAGGTAATATTGCAAAGTCTCCAAAGCCTGAATCAAAGCATAGAGTTTCTTGTCATATATTGGGTAGGTGAGGCTACATTATTAAGCTTTTCACTAAAGAATGCAATGGAACATTTTTCTTGCACCAAAATAGCTCCAATACCAAGTCCTAAAACATTACATTCAATTTTAATAGAAAAATTGGGTAAAGCAAGCAAAGGGACTAAAGTTATGTCATATGTGGAAATCGTCTCGTTCTAAATGGACGCATGAAGCAGCCGGAGAGCGTAGTAGGATCAACTCAAAGAGTGCCCAGAATCATTTTGTCATCAGGTCACATTACAAAGCGACCTCGGCAATCTGAGCTCCTGCATGAAGGAGCGAGCTCTGGCTTTCTATTCCAAGGATGGGTGAACAACCTGGCTAATAAAGCCTGATCAGTGACCTGAAAGCTCACCAAACATAGATCTTGCCTTGCCCCAATGAACAAATAGGGCCTGCTTACAGAAGACAATCTGTAGTAGCCAAAAGAGAAGATTTAGTCTATATATTCTATCTTGTACAATTAATTGTTGATGTAACATATTTACTACACATAAAATTACCATTGTAACCTCCTCTCCTCTATAAATATGATGGAGGAGCCCCTCTACAGAGGAGGCCATTCTCGCATGCCAAAACTCTGCTAAAACAAAGACTGTGCACTATAACTTTGTAAAAAAACCATTGTTATAACATACTACCATGGACGTAGGGTCCGGTGATATCCAGATTTGGCTAAACCACATTAAATCATGTGTCTTTCCGCTGTTCTTCCCTTCTTTTCTATTTGTTTCGATATTTTATTATGCTTAAACTGGATAAAAGTCAGAAATCCCAAAGAATCCTACTCGTTGGCTGGAGTTTGGACCATTACCAAAATTCAACGTCAACATTTTTGCATCATCTGTAGGGATCTTACCTGTTTTGGTTTGTCTCCTGCTACAATGGCAAAGGGAAGAGCCACCAGAGCCTCAAATGCATGCCACTATACTCCATACGGTCATGTTTTGACTATAGACTCGTCCATTGCCCCTATTATCGGCACTACCATTAGTGTCCCTCTAGCCAACTCAACATAACCAGTCCCCACCCACTACCAATGCCATCGACGAACCATGAATTTGGCTCTAGCATCAGGAGAAACTTAAGCACATGATGGGAGAACTGGCTAAAATAGTCATAACATTAGTGCGGGCACAAGCTGAGAATGTGCCAGGGCAGGCTGAAACTACTGTACCTGAAGTTAAGCACTCTAGAGCAACTGATCAGGAGCAAACCTTAAATCATCATTCGCATGACCAGAAAAGTGAACCAAGCCTCTAAGTCTCTAGCCAAGGACTCGGGGAATTGGGTATCTTGGTGGAAGATCTCTTTCAAAGAGTCAAGCAGTTGGAGGAATGCCCTCAGGCTGGAAATAACTTGAGCCATTCTGGGGAGCACACTCCTTTCTCCAGGGAGATCATGAAGGAACCCCTCCTGTGCAAGCTCAAAGTTCTAGCCATCCCGCTGTATGATAGAGATGGTGACCCGCATAACCATTTGGACCTGTTCAACATCTAGATGGACCTCCAAACTTGTAACCCCTTGGTCAGGTGTCATGTCTTCCCCGCTACTTTGGGTTAAGCTCCTTGAATGTAGTTTAGGAGCCTCCTAGCTCATAGCATTAGTAGTTGGGAGGAGTGTTAGAAAAAGTTCCTAGACCAATACCGAGCGTTGAAGAAGCAGCTCGCTCCTCCATGTCATATCGCCACAATCTTCCAAGGCAAGCACAAAATGCTGAAAGACTATATCCCTTGCTTCAGGTATGAGGTTAACGATGTTGAGAAGCCCTCGAATGAGCCTATCCTAACCATCATTTCAGCGGGACTCCACAGGGACGAAAAGTTGTTCAAGAGTTTGTACATGTCCCCAGTCGGCAACCTGGGTGAGTTCTACGAGTGAGTAGTAAAGTAGATTAGATGGGATGAAACCTTCAGCCCATAGAAGTCCGAGTCGAATAGCTCAACTCAGAACAAGAGGAGGGGTTATCATGGAAATGAGAGCGATGATCCCGACAATCAGCCCGCTAAGAAGGGCAAGGAGGAGCGACCTCCATTCTCAAGTTGCCATAGCACCTATAGTATCTTGTCGGATTCCCAAGATAAAATTTTCTTGGCGGAAAGGGATAGGGAAAATTTCAGAAGGCCTAAACCCTTGAAAACTCCATTTAGGCAAAGGAATAGGGTGAGTTCTATGCCTATCACAATGAGGCCGGACACAGGACCTCAAATTGTCTGGCCCTCAGAGATGCAATTGAAGACTTGATCAAGAAAGGCCACTTATAGGAGTATGGGGTGAAACATGCGGGACAGCAGCTCTAGCCTGTCTAGCCTAGTACTAGCTGAAAGCCAGGGGCCTTAATCTAAATTATACATTGACAATGTGTTCTAAAATTTCAGAATGAATAAAATGTCCTTTCTTTGCTTTGCCGAAAGCTATTTGTCATTTGACTCGATGTTGTTATTTTTGTTTCTCCACTTTGTCTTCCTCTTATAAGGAATAGTGATTTTCGTAGCTTGCATGCTATCAACTTCCACTAATTCTCGTAAGAAACTTAATGCCAACCACGATCTTTGGTTCGGTTGAGGCCCCCCAGAGCTCCTTTTGGAGATGAATTGATGAACGCATATGCTAGCGTAGCTACGTGCTCGCTGAGGTGCGGAGGTACTAAAAAACACTTGCCTATGCTAGCACAACTGCGTGCTTGTTGAGGTATGGAGGCACTAAAGAACACTCGCCTATGCTAGCGCAATTGTGTGCCCACTGAGGTGCGGAAGTACTAAAAAACACTCACCTATGCCAGCGCAGCTGCGTGCCCGCTGAAGTGCGAAGGCCCTAAAAAATGGTCGCCTTTGCCAGCGTAGCTGCATGCCCGCTGAGGTATAGAGACACTAAAAAATGCTCGCTTATGCTAGCATAGCTGCGTGCTCACTAAGGTGCAGAGGCATTAAAAAACACTTAGCACTAGTGTAGCTCTGTGCTCACTGAAGTGTAAAAGAATTGATGAAGTTAATTATTTGCCCAAGGCAATGAACTTTCACTCAATTTCACAGCTCTCATGTGAACTTACTCATTTGGCCACGAGATTGGCCTCAGCACAAGATCGTTCACTTTTTGACTTCGTAGCTCTCATGCGAATCTATTTATTTGGCCACAGGATTGGCCCGAGCAGGAGATAACTCAACCTTATAACTTAATCGCAACCAAGTGTTCATGATTCTTTTCACACTAATTTCTGATCATGTGCATAAATTGTTCAGACAATGTCTAGACAAAAGATAAAAGCAACAAGCAGAAATTCCAGAAAAGAAACTTTATTCATTAAAAGACCTCGACGAGACAGATCTACATCAGAAAGCTCTAAATACAGACTAAACAAGATACAAAGGGAAAAACCTATGACTAAGAAGAAAGATTGGCCATGAAGGGCCGCACTATAACTTATTAGAGCCTGTGTGACGCAACTTTCTTCTTCCAATGCACAATCGGCAGCAGTACTATAGCTCCTTATCTCTGACCGCCAGCTCCTCCTGAAGGAAGCAAATTAGGAAGCCCCGGGAGCTTGGCCTGCCAAACAATTGCCTCACGGTGGAGTTGATAGGATGCAGTCTAGGATCCATATGAGATCCTTCCATGTTACCAAGGAAGATAAGTCTTCTGAGTTATCTATGCAGTAGATCATACACAACTCTGAGGAAAACCAGAATACCAGAAACAGTGGTGGTTTATCAAGAAACTCCATGGTTTGCTCAAGTGTAGAATCAGAAGGGATTGCCTCTCCTTTATATAGGGCTAGGTCCGGCTCTATCAAAAAGTCAGATTCATTCCCCCCAATTGTCGTTATTATTGGCCTCGAAAAAGGCCAAGTTTGAATAAGCAATAACTGCTAGACACGTGCCACCAGAAACATGGCCTAGGGCAGATGAAATGACAGTCTTGGAGGAGGACTTTGACTGATCAGAAATTGAAGTGTTACAACACCCAGCTCACAGAGAGAGCTGAGAGTTGGAGGGCTTATATTATATGTGAAAATCAGCTCGTTCTGAAAGGACGCAAAAGCATTTCGAGAATAGTAATGGGATTAACTCGAAGAGCACCCAGAATCATTTTGTCATCAGGTCGCATTATGAAGTGACCTCGTCAATCTAAGCTCGTGCATGAAAGAGCAATCTCGGGCTCTCTATTCCAAGGATGGGCGAACGACCTAGCTAATAAAGCCTGATTAGTAACTTGCAAGCTTGCCAGACAGAGGACCAGATCCTGCCTTGTCCAAATGGACAAATGGGGCTCGTCAGCAGAAAACAATCTGTAGTAGTCGAAAGAGTTTGTCTTGTATAATTAAATGTTAATGTAACATATTTACTGTACATAAAATTATCGTTGTAACCTCCTCTCCTCTATAAATATGAGGGAGGAGCCTTCTACAGAGGAGGCCTTTCTCCTATGCTGAAACTCTACTAAAACAGAGACTATGTACTATAACTTTGTAAAAAGACCATTGTTATAACACGCTACCATGGACGTAGGGTCTGGTGATATTCAGATTGGCTGAACCATGTTAAATCCTGTGTCTTTCCTCTGCTCTTCCCTTTTTTCCTGTTCATTTTGATATTTTATTATGCTTGAACTGGATAAAGGTCAGAGATCCTGAAGGATCCTACTCATTGGCTGGAGTTTGGACCATTACCAAAATCTGACGTCAACAAGTTATTTTTTTTTCAACAAATTAAATGCTCTCTCTTGCTCGCTTTCCCCCTTGAATCCCACATTTTTCTTAACCAATTATAGTCAATTGGGTAGCTATGGTACTAAAATCTCTCATAAACCGCCTATAAAAGCTAGCCAATCCATGAAAGCTCATCACATCACTCACAGTTTTGGGATTCGGCCACTCTCTAGTGGCTTTTTTCTCTTTCCATTTCAATACCATTGCCACTCGCCACATAATCCAAGAAATTAATTTTCTTCAAACAAAAGAACATTTATCAAAGTTGGCATGCAATTTTTCATCTTTCAAACATTGCAAAACATATCTCAAATGTTAAACATGCTCATGTTCACTGTTGCTATAAAGAAGAATATCGTCAAAATAGACAACCACAAATTTTCCTATGAAAGCATGTAAAACATGGTTTATTAATCTCATAAATGTACTAGGGACAATAGTCAAACCAAAAGGCATAACCAACCACTCATACAAACCATGCTTATTTTTAAATGTTATTTACCATTCATCACCCAATCTCATTTTAATCAATCTTAGAGAACACACAAGAATAATGCAATTCATCCAATATATCATCAAGCCTTGGGATAGGATGTCTCTACTTTACAGTGATTTTGTTGATTAGGTAGTAATTAATGCACACCTTTTATGATCCATCCTTTTTAGGCACAAGTAAGACCTAAACTGCACAAAGACTCATGCTTTCCCTAATCTAACCCTTTGCCATTGGCTCCTTCACTTGTCTTTGAATTTCTTTGGTCTCTTTGGGGTTGGTTCTATATGCTAATGGGTTTGGAATGGAGGCTTTAAGAATAAAATCAATTTGATTCTCTATTCCCCTTATAGGAGGCAAGTTATGAGAGACTTCCTTGGGAAACAACTCTTGATATTCCTACAAAATAGATTCAATGGCACTAGATAAAACATTAGTATCAAGGTTATCATTTAAAATATCACCCTTACACATCAAGACTAGTATAGGCCAATCTATATACATTGCTTGCCTAATGTCACTAGCCTTGGCAAAAACACTCCATCTCTTTTCCTCTTGTTTTTCTTCTTCTCTTAACTCACTTTTGTCACTTTTTCTCATTTTTTCTTCACTTTACTCTTTTTTGCTTCACTCTTGTTCTTTTTTTCTTTACTCTTTTTCTTCTCTCTTTTTATTTGGTCTTCCAAAATTTGCGTGGGGTGAGGAGTAATACAGTGAAGGTTTTATTGTCCTTCTTGGAGCTTTTAGGTAGCTATCATGTATGACATGTCTATCAAATTGCCATGACCAACCAAGCAATAGATGGGTAGCTTGCATAGGGATAAAATTACATAAAATTTCATCTTGATACCTCCCAATAGAAAAGGAAACTACCATTAGTTTTCTTTCTTTTACCTCCCTGCTTTCATTTAACTATTGAAGCTTGTGAGGAGTGAGACGACTTTGGGTAGGCAAGGCCAACTTTTTCACCATAATTGTGCTAGCAACATTTGCAAACTTCCCCCATCTATGATCACATTGCAAACCTTTCCCATGACAAGGCATCTAATGTGGAAGATGTTCTCTTTTTGCTCTTCATTGCCCTTCATAATTTGGTACTCAAAGTTCTCCTCATCACTATTGTTTCACCTTCAGTTGCCACACCAAACACACCATTGCTCTCTTCATTACTTGAATTAGAACTTTCTTCCACCTTTTCATGCCTACTAGCCAATTCTAACTCTCCATTGGCTTCATGTTCATGACTTTTTTGTTAGGGTATTCATAAGCATAATGGTTGTGGCCTAAATATTTATAGCATTTGTTGTTTCTTTGCTTTTGTGGCACCTTCATTTTGCCTTTGCCTTTTGCATCTTCACTCTTTGGCTTTAAGGAAGAAGGAGAGTGGTAAGTGATAAAATTAGACACCACAAAGTGGAAACCCCTTTGATAAGTTTTTAAGTTTTAATAAGAACCCTAGGAGAGGAAGCTCTTAAGAAGAAACACTCTTTAGTTTTTTAAATTCATCAAATCTAACTGGTGAAGGAAACATGCCACCCTTTATTATAGTTAGGCTCAATTATGGGCTAGATTACAAGTCCTACACAAGTCTAACTAAATATCTATCCAGTTAACCAAGCAAATAAGCTAATTTAGTTTAAAATATGGCAAGCATTAGCTAACAAATGTAGGCCAAAACATATTAACCTATTGGCTGAAAGTATAGGCCTCAACACAACCCAAAAGTGAAACAAACCTAAGTCTTAATTCAACCAGAAAAATAAGGAAAATAAAAGGGTTAAATAGCCCCAAATCAAAGCCATAACAAGGTCAAAGCTGGCACACAATACAAAATAAAAGCCAAAAAATATATACAAAAATGCCCACAGGTGATAACATATGGCTATCCCAAATAACTGGCTGCAAGGCTTCACAAAATGGTTCCCAATTCGGCTCTACAGTGGATGGCAAAGCCTCCAAGCACATGACCCTTAAACCCTGAAGCCTAAGCCCATTTTGTGCACTCCAAAATCCATGACAAAGTCCTTGGATTACTTTTCCCATCTTCTAAGCCCCTGCCCTTATTATTGATGGTAAAATTTAGTTTAATGAGCCTAAATCTTAGTCAACCAAAATAGTTCTTAAAATCTCAAGATGCAATCAAGTTGGTGAATGAGAAATGAGGAGATAGGCAAAAGATGAACGATAATGGTAGAGAGAGTTTTTAAATGTGGTTCAGCTAAAGTTTGTTCACTGACCCTTATGTCCACAGTAGTGTTATTACTTCTGGTGAAAATTTTGCAGATCTGCAATATATATTATGGGGGGATCCCCCTATTGTATCTATGCCTCCCTTTTTTATAAAGGCTGAGAGGTTACAAAAGTAATTTAACAAGTTATAAATTTGTTACATTAAATAATAAATGTATACATTCCTAGAAAAACATATTCATCAATTAAATTTTAAAGAAAACAACTTGCCGCATTAACATTCCTAGAAAAACATTTTCATAATAAGGTGTATACATATTCCTCTAAAGGAATAAGGGAAAGATCCCATTGTTATTTATGTTTAACTCTAATTTATGGGACCTGATAGTTGGTATTAGAGCTTTGGCTCTTGATACACCTTATTGTTTTTCATGGAAATGGATTCAAATTTCTGTTTGCTACTTGAATGCCCCTATGCACAAACCTATAGGCTTTAATGGTAGGCACTACAGATATTGGAAACAAAAAATTAAAGATTTCATAAAAGCAATAGATGTTGATATATGGGAATTTGTAGAAGATGGTTATGAGCTTCCTAGAACTATAATTAATGGTGAAGTTAAATTAAAACCAAAATCTTTGTGGACTGATGATGAAAGAAAGAAACATCTATTGGCTGCTAAAGTGAAATAGATAATATCTAATTCTTTATCTCGCAATGAATATGAAAGAATCTCTAACTGTAACATTGCTAAGGAAATCTGGGATACACTTGAGATTGCTTATGTAGGTGCATCACAAGTAAAGGCTTCAAAGTTGCATGTCTTAATGTCTCAATATGAGATGTTTAAGATGAAGGACTATGAGATGATTAAGGATCTAATCCAAAGATTAAAAGTGATCACTAACCATTTAATTTTACTTGGTAGAAAATTTGAAAACATAGATCTTGTTCACAAGATACTTAGATCCTGTTGACAGTGGATTTCAGTTCAGACCAAATCCAGCCAGCAAGAAAGGTTTGTGAGGACTCCAAACTACAATATGATTGATCAAGTATCAACAAATGTAGAAAATGGAAGATGTAAGAGGAAGAGTAAGATGAACTCAGTAGGTTTTTAACATGGTGCATCCAAAACTGAGTAGCACCGGTCCCTACGTTTAAGGTATTGTTTTATTGCTTTGGAGAAATTTCTACAGAGTTTCGGTACAATGTTTTTCAACTCTCTTTTTTTTGCAGGGATCTCTTTCCTCTTATTTATAAGGTTAGGAGGCTACAAGTGTAATTTTACAAGTTGTAATTCTGTTACATCAAATAATAAATGTATAAGATAGCTTAGACTACTGCAAAATGGCTTATGTAGGTTACTTTCTATGAGTGGGCCCCCTATAGGCAGGGTTTGTGAGTAAACATATGTTTCTCTTGTGCCCAATCTCAATGAGCTTCTGGATGTGCTTGCATCTCATGAGCTAGTTCTTTTGGCCCAAGGTCACTGCTAACCTTTGGCCAGCAATGTCAAACTTGTGAGCTCACTACTGGTGATGCAAGCTGGGGCTTTTCCCTTAGCGTGCTAGTGCTCTTGAGTGATCTGGACTCTCTTCATTCGAACTTATCTACTACAAGGCCTTTGCTAGGCTATTTTACATAGTACCAGAAAATACCTATAGCATAAGTCCCCAACTCTCAGTTTGCTTTGCGGACTGGGAGTTATTATTTACTAATAGTCTTCATTCATGGATTATCGTGTAATCAAAGTCTCTGGTCAGCCTATCATTTCATCTACTCTAGGCCAAACTTCTTATTATACATGTCTCATAGCCATGGGCATGTTAGCCTCATTTTCTTCCTAGGCTATTAATGAATAAGTGGTTGGAAGATCATCTAGACTCTTTGGTGAGACCAGGCTGGTCTTATTAAAGATAGAGAAAGTTTTCTCTTCTTCTTTACTGAGTGATCTAATGGGTGCCTTAGATAAGTCTCCTATATTTTTGGTGGCCTACCTTTCTGGTAAGATGTGTATGGTCTGCTGTATAGGAAGCCTTTATGGGGAATTCTCTTTCTTAGAGGATGTGGAAAGATCTTATGTAGATCCTAGATTATTTTTTCATAGTTTTGCTATAGGGTTGTGATAACAAAATATTTCACTCATTTAATTATCCTCTCACTAAGCTTTTTAAGGTTCAAAATTAACTTACTTCAGCTGTGTTAGAATGTATTTGTGGTGTGATACCAATTGGATTCATTATGCAAAACTCTACACTATTTGGCCATTTTGAGCAGTTTCTGTCTTCTAGTCATAAGTCAAGGTACACTTGCCCAATTAATGTGATTCTTATCTTGTAGGAAACCTAAGATATAGCTCTACAAACTTCATGAAGACCTCCGAGGATGAATCTCACAATTGGCTATCTAAATTTGGAGTTAAAGTCAAGACCAGAATACTGTCTTGGGCAACCTGACCTCTAAGCACTTATCATACAATATCTGGAGTTATACAAGTCCAATTGAGGTCAAACAAAGTCCAAATGGAAGTTAAGACACAATGCTACATTTCTTATGAAGATTCCAAAGCTGAATGGATCATTATAGGCATGAAAAATGAGCTGCAACATAGAAGTAGAATTGTTATGAGTTAGACCTCTGTAGAATTTAGTTTTAAGGCCCCCAATTGGCATGAAGCTTGAGCCCATTGCATCATCCCTTGCACTAGCTTACACTAAACCAGCTAGAAGTCATTAAGTTAGAAGAAAAACCAAAGAAAGCAACCTACAAAAAGTGCACAGCACACAAGATATGGTAACAAGCAACCAGATTGCACCATAATCATTACCTATTCACCTACCAGCAGATGCCTTCTCTTAGCCAAGGCAAATTTTTTTTTTTAGGCTTTTAGTTCAATTTTTATGTAATTTTTAGGGAGTTTTTCTAGTAGTAGTGTAGGACATTTTCCTTTTCTTTTCTTTGTAGTTTTCTGCCTTCCATGGAAGGCTAAGCTTGTAACCAATCCAAGGGGCTAACAGCTTGAAGATTAATGCTAAGATTCTGGTTTCAACTTACATTCAATTATTTGTCATTTCTTCTCCTTTCCTCTTTGTTTTTACTGAGTTTTCTGAATTGAATGGCTTCATTTGGTTTGGATGACTATATGATT
>JANHAO010024783.1:0-11524 GCA_026873985.1 Saraca asoca
TTATTATCCAAATCCATAGACCGCTTAGTCATAGATGCAATAGAGCCCAATCAAATTGACTCTAGGGTACCTATATACGACTAACACTTGCACCATCCTGCCACCTTGCAATGGTTTTTCCAGTAGAAGAATGAATTACTGGAAGACTACATTACCAGGTTTAGACACGAGGCCAATACCGTGGAGAATCCCTCATATGAAAGTATCTTGATTGCGATCTCCATAGGACTTTTTAAGGATGGAAAGCTATATAAGAGCATATACAAGTCTCTAGTGAGGGACCTAGGTGAGTTTTATGAATGGGCTGCTAAAGAAATCAAGTGAAAGGAGACCTTTAGCCTAAAGAAGTCTAATCAGAAGGATGAGGTGAATAGTTCCAACCAAAGTAAAAAGAAGAGCAATGGCAGAAATGATAAAGAGAGTCAAAATCATGGCTCTGATAATCAGGTTATAAAGAAGGCCAAGATAAGCTTGCCCTTCTAATCCTATAATATTATTTAGAAATTAATAAAAGCAGCCAATTTTTTTCCTTAAAATTCTTGTATTTATGTCTATTAATCATTGAATAAATTTTCAACAAAGTATTATGCAGGAAGGTCTAACTTTAAGACTACAAAATTGGTGATCTCACACTGCGCCTTATTCTTCTTGGAGCTTGCAAGGCCAGTGGCAAGACACTATGTCTAAACTAAGAAGGACCATATATCATTAAGAAAGATTTGGGAAATAGAGCTTATCATTTAATAAATATGAATGGAGCTGAAGTCCACGAGCTTGGAATACTGAACATCTGTACCCATATTTTCAATAAATTTTAGGTCACCCCCTAAATCCTATAATATTATTTCCTTAAATTCTTATGTCTATGTTTACTAATTTCTGAATAAATTTTCAATTGAATATTATATCGAAAGTAAGCAATTGCCCTTTTAATTTGAAAGTGAGCATTACCCTTCTAATTCAAAAAGGGCATTCAACTTAACAAAGTCATGGCATGTTAGCTAAGGTGCATCTGTGTGACCTATTTGGGTACTCGACTTGTGCAAGCTAAGGTGCATCCGTGCAACCTACCTTGGCACTCCACTTGTGCTAGCTGAGGTACATCTGTGTGACCTACTTGGGCACTCAACTCGTGCTAGTTGAGGCACATCTGTGTGACCTACCTGGGCACTTGAACTTTTGCTAGCTAAGGCATGACGTACCTGGATAATTCATTACAAGTTGAGGCGTGACCTATCTGGGTAATTCATTGGTAGCTAAGGTGTGACCTACCTGGGCAATTCATTGTTAGTTGAGGCATGACCTACTCGGCATTCATCTTGACAATGACAAAATCATGATTTGCTAGTTGAGGTCTATCGACCTATTGGGCATTCAACTTGACAAATATCTATTAGGTGATGGTTTGCTAACTGAGATGCACTCATGTTAACCTAAGTGTTATCATTTGTGACCTATTGAGCATTCAACTTGGCTAATATTTACTAAGCCATGGTTTACGGGTAGGAGTCCATTCATGTCAACCTATATGTTATCTTTTGCAACCTACTGAACATCCAACTTGGCTACTTGGAAAGCAAGGAAAACTATGAAAAATTTATTAAAAACCTCATTCAACGAGGTGAATGTACATATGAAGGTTCAAAAATGAATATCAAAATAAGCCTACAGCTATCATGGCCCCAGAGGAAGGCTGGCTCTTAGGAGCTGAACCCTGGTGGGTTGGAGAATCGACATATCAGGTGAGTAAATCATCCATCATAGGCTAGGTTGCTCTTAAGCTTCTTCTTATCTTCCTCTCAAGTAAGAGCTTGTCCCTCAGCTTTATCACCCGTAGTGTGCTATAAGAAACCAAACAATTAAGCCACCTTGCAAAGAAGTGAAAAAACCAAGGTGAAAGAATTAAACTCACCAGCATCACCGTGAGGGAATAACCCAAGATCTGTATAAAACTTTCTTGGATCTTCAGAAAGAAATTGTCCATGGGAACTCCCTATATAGCAAGTGATACATGCCTCATATCACCATACCTAAGATCCAGACCATTAAAAACATGGGGGGGGGCTTGACTATTGAGGCCATTAGGTCGTTAAACCTTGAGAAATAGGAAAAAGGTTAAACTCAGCAACCTACAACCCTAAAAACTAACAAGCATTTTGTCAAACAAACTGCACACTAGTTTCTACAAACAACAACAGGTCCACTAGTAAGCATACAACAAAATCAACCAACATGCAAAAATTCCTAGCATTTAATAGGTAACTCTAAACATGTGAATGTCAAATACTCACAAAATTAAGCATTCATGAAAAGCATAATCTCAGAGTCAAAGGTATGCTAAGAGAACTTACTGTATTAATGGAATGAGATAAGTTCTAATAGGAGAATGATGAGCAAAACCAGTCTCTGACAATCCAAATCCAATGTATTCAGTGGTGAACTTGGTAAAACAGAAAAGTGAAGAACAACAATGACTATTTGAGAAATGAGCAAGAAAGAGAATGCTGGATTTTTAAAAGTAACGTATTTGGAGATTGATCAACTACCATTAATATAACGGTCCAATGAAAAAGCAAAGCTTAGTCATCACCATGTTGATGGCTATGGAAAAATATGCACATTAAATGCGAAAATAATGGTATGGGTTAGCGTAGATAAAATTACAAGACAGAAGTTTGAATGAAGACATTGCAGATTGTAGTTGCAAGCTTTTGCCAATAAACTACAACTCCCAGTCCATAGATCACACTAAGAGCAGGGGGCTAATATTGTTGGTATTTTTGGAATCATGCAAATGGGTTGGCAAAAGCTCAATAGATGAGTCTAACTAGTGAAGTCAGTTCATCCAGGATTAAGGTCGCTGGTGCAAAGTCATTAGGTCACCAAACATAAACTCATATCACTAGTCAGTAAGATTCAAAATGACCTTATGTATAACTTCAAGTTAATGAGGATGAACTCTAGCTCGCAAATTGAAACACACTTTCCCAGCCATTATCTAGAAGCTCACTATGGTTACCCCCTAAGAAGGGATCAACTTGCAGGAATTCATTTGCAGAAATCAACTTACAGGATTAATTAATTGTCTATTTTCATGGAAATTTGTGAAGTAAAATCAATGCAAGATTCTTGTCCTTTTAAGATTGAACACCCTAGCAACTATAAATAGGGGTTAAAATCATTGTACAAATGGAGGATGATACCACCAATAAATAGAAATATCCAGAAAAAAGACTAAGAAATAAATAACCGTGGACATAGGCATTGCACTTAGTCGAATCACGTTAAAAACTTTTGGTGTCTCCCTATTCTTTCTCTCTCTCTCTCTTTACATTCTCAATTTACTATTTAGGGTTCTAGACTTGGGTTGACCAAATTTGTATGTCAACAACATCTAACTCTACAGCCTCGAGGTGAGCATAAAGTTCCCACCTCAACTTTGGGTGGAAAACTTTTTGCTTATGCATGTAATATACATAATATATACATTCATATTCATATATATATCATGCATTGTTGGATATCATAATATCTACCAATGTTTACCAATTGCTATCACCATGTGACTATGTTGGGAAATTTCAACTAAAAATAATTAGATTATGCAACAAAAAAAAGATTTAAAATTAAAATTTAATTTTAAAGCTAGATTTTAGAACCAAAGATTAATTACACATTATTCAAATTTAAAAAATTAGAAAGAAAAATACATCTTTCTCCTTATTGAATGCATTTTAAAACTTCATGAGGATAGACCTAAGCGCATCTCCTCTAAGGCAAGTCCACATGATCAGTCTCTACTTTGTCATACCTTCGTGCTGGAATTAGTGAGCAGTGATTATAAAGAGAAAAGGAAAGAAGAAAGGGTAATTTTTCATAATTAGCTCAACATATGAGAAAACACAAAAGGTATCTCTTAGCTAGAATTCTTGCAATTGCTATTGTAAATTAAAATTTTCTACAAGTCTTGTAAATATCCTTTTATAGTCATCTCATAATTTGCCTATCAAGTTGCCTCCTTACAAAAGACTGCTAGGGCTTTTAGGAATCCTAATTAACTACTACTTTGTAGATAAGCAACTTCCTAAAATATTGTTCGATAATATAAATGAATAAACTCTTTATTTGTATTTATTTTTAGGAATCCTAGTCAATTGTTGCTTAGTGAACAAGGAATTTCTTAAAGCATCATCCCATTAAAATAAATAAATAAATAAAATATTTATTTATATTTATTTTCTCATTAACTATCTCATAGTTGAATTATCAATTATTTAATAATTGAATTATTTTCTCTAAATAAATAAATGTGGATACATCTAACCTTACGTCCACGGCAGTGTACTAATCTAAAAATACTTTTACAGAGTTTCATCTTACAGGTGTCTCCTTTTTTAATGTTCATCTCCTCCCCATATTTATAGGAGAGAGGAGGTTACAATTGTAATTATACATGCCGTAAATCTATTACATCAATATTTAATGGATAAGACTTGAACAAACAGACCAAATCCTGAAATTCAGCTACTGTAGATTGCCTCTTGTAGGTGGGTCCCCGTGTGTCTATTGGGCAGAATGTGAATTGATCTTCTGCCTGACGAGCTCTCAAGTTGCTAGTCACGCCTCGCTAGCCAATGCCTTCGGTCTGGAGAAATTCCTGTCTTCGAGCCGGCGAGGTCAAGCTAGTTTTATCAGGAACGAGCTTGAGCTGAGGAGGTTGCTTTGCATTGCAAGTTGAAGGTGTAGCGATCTAAGTACTTCTCGAGCTGGGTCTTTGCCGCGCTCGGGCTATTCGCTAGTCCGTCAAAGACGATCCGTATTTCACCCATAACAAATATTTTTTGTGTCAATATATTTATGTCATCAATAAAAATATAATGGTTGTGACAACCAATTTATCATTAAAGCTTTTTTAATGTTAACATATTTATCTTGTCACTAAAAACTTTTTTAATTATTATAATTGTTATGCTAAAAACATATTGTTTTCTCTCTAACTTCAAATTTTTTCCTAATATAAAAATTAATTTTTAGTAAGAACTATAGTCAATAAATAAAATTGGTCACTAAAAATTAATATTTTTGTGACCATAAACACACCTTGTCACTAATATTGGAATATCACTTGTCATAGAATTTCGGTTACTAAAAGTCTCATTTCTTGTACGAAGGCCTAATCTATTTTAGGCAAAATCTAACTTGGCCTAACCTACTTCCGCTTTTATCTATAATTTTATCAAATTTAAAAATATTATCTAAACAACAAATGCGACAAATTCAATAAAAAGGTTACCATGAAAAATAATATGGTTTATATCCAAATGACAAAATATTTATAATGTAATATAAATTATAAGTGAATCTTTAATTATCATCTTATTAAATACTTATTTAATTATTGAATAAAAATATTAAAATAATCAGATAATGGATAGTCATAGATGAATTTTCAATAATCCTTTCATTAATAGATCAGCATTCTATCCATCCATTTGAACCGTTAAACATTATAAATAAAATGAATAAATCCAAAATTAGATGGATTGAATTGATCCATCATATCATTCATCTTGACATCCTTAATTAGTTTCCATTCCACCCCCAAAGACACCTTAAGCTACCAGGAGATCCGAACAAAAACATCTCCTTGCAAAAGTAATTTTAAAATTACATTTCCAACATGAAACAGATTCTTAAAAAAGGTAAATCTCTCAAATTAATTCTCTTTAAAAATAATTTTTCACTGTTATCCAAAAGAGCCCTAGTCTTATCAACTTTCATTATAAAAAAAGACAGAAAAATATCATAAATAAATTCTAAGTGGATTTGACTTCGGTGAAATTACAAGATTCATTTTATAAAGTAAAATATATTGTTATATTAATAAAAAAAATAAGAAAATAAATAATTATAAATTTAAAAATTATTATTCTAATTTCTTATTATTAATTTATAATCAAATTCTGAGTCATTTTTTTATTAACAAAATATGATGATGCCTATTGCTCTTTAAAATACAAATACGAGGTAAATTCCACTTAATATGATGCACCCATTAGAAAATGGCTAATTTATTAAATACCATGAAACTTATAAAACGTAAATTCCATACACATGGCAGCAAGCTAGCTCCCATCTATAGTTAGCAATAAATAAACCCTAAGGAAGCCAAGCCCAATCCATAAAAAAGATCAAACACAACTCCTCAAATAAACTTCTAATATATGGATAATTCCAATTTCACAACAACAAACTCTTCACAAAGCAACAAATTATTATTGTTATTATTACTAAGTGCAAAGCTCACGTGCAACACCGATCCTTGAGTTGGGCACGTCGAAGAGCACACGGTGGTTTTGTTGCTGCATGTTGGCGATCACGTTCAGCACCGAGTTCACGTTGTCCGGCGCCGCTGCCATGGCCAGGCACGTGATGCCGCCGACGGTGCTGTGGATTAGGAGGTTTTCCTGTGGGAGTGTCACGTTCATTCCTGTGAATATTAGTGTAATTGTTGGTGCCGCGATTTGGACGTTGTAGCATGTGTCAAACCCTCCTAGGGTTGTCACCAACGGGATCCTGCCGACTCGGCGCCGGTACTCCGCCCGGACCCGTCTTTGGAACTCATTTCGGACGGCGATGTAAGCCGGTTCAACTAGCCGGGTAAATACCGTACCTGCAATAATGCTCAACATGGAAAAAAAATAGAGAAATATAAAATTATTTTTATGGGGAAATGTATTATTTTCTTAATCATAAATATTATTGTTATATGCAATAATTTTTTTTTTGGCCTTTTTAGTTACAGTAGATCTCAATAATTAAAAAACATGCAAGTGGGCTTGTATGAAATTATACATGGTCCCCTCGCACTGTAGCTTTTTGACTCTTTTTTAAGAAACAAAATTGAGCTGCATTCAAAAACGTGTTGGCATCCTAAGAATACCAAACCTATCTGATTGGATATCATTAAATGTGGAGGCTAAATGATAAAAAAAATTATGACACATACTAAATCACTAAATTGGGAAAAGCATAATAATGTGATTAGTGCTGGCATGCTAAAATTTAAAAAAAAAAATGAAAAAGGAGATCCCTAAGTTTGAACCCTAACTTTTGTGAATGTAAACAATTAAGCACAATTGGTCAATTTTTAAATTACTACATTCTTTACCATTTTGAATTAGCTAAAATTACCGGAATCAAAGATGGTGCCGGCACCGGTGGTCGGGTTGAACGCCAATGCAGCCGGCGGGATATCCACGATTCTCCGGCCAACCCTAATTGCCTTCAAGTTGACATAGTAAAGTGAAGATCTTCTAGGATTACTGAGAAGAGGGGTAAACTTGATCCTCTTGGGCTGGGCAACAGGCCCAAGTCTCAATGATCCAGAGAAGTTGAGAGATTTGAAGCTAGGCAAGCAGTACGAGAATGTGGACTTATACAAGTTTCGGGTCTGGGACAACAGTGACATTGGGCCTCGGCCCAAGCCCAATAGTCCCTGTGACGGCACCGAGCTTCCTGTGGCCTTTTGGATGCAGCCGAAGGCGTAGCCACGAATAGGGTCAGTGGCGAGTGTCACGGTGTCTATGACCAGGTTAGCCGCTACGGAGGAGGTGCCGTAGGTCATGTTGAATGAGCACGCGCTGCCGGCGCAAGTGGGGTTGCGTACCTGAAAAAATATCACATATTCAATAACATCGAAAACCGTTATTTATTTTTTCACGGTAGACAAATTAGCTTTCCCAACGTCAGTCTCGTGAGCTTTTTGTTTGTTGTACATCAGGCTGTATGCCACCTAATGGAATAAAGTCTTTTGGGTTTCTGGCTATGGACAAGTGTATCCCATGAGTAGTGAGAACAAGCGGCGCGTGAAACGTGGAGCGTGGAGTACTACTCCTGAAGCCCCTAGATTTATAATGTGGGTGACAATGCAGGGTACCGATCGACTTTTTCTTCTTTTCTATACTTGGTTTAATTAACCAAAAAAGTTAAAAATTTTATATTTGATTTTTAATTTATGAAAAATGCTAAAAATACTATTCTCATATTGTGAAATTGATTGCAAGTAGGCCATGCCAAAAGGAAAATATCATAGTAGGTGTCTGTTGAGTGAGTAAAAATTTTTATTCCATAAAAAAATAAAAACACAAAATTAAAAGTAAGAGATATGCACCCTTTCTATATAAATTAAGATTTTGTATCATGCATCTTTAATTTCTATGCTTATTGGAATAAAAAATAATTTTAATCATAGATTACCTAAAAAATGTCTCTATCCAAAGAAGATTGTCAGTTGGGCAATGTAAAACCATGGCATGGGATCATATCCTCACGCAATTGGTCTAGTGCAAAGACATTCCTAGAAGATCAATGTTCAAACATCACTTCCCACGCGCCAAAAAACCTGCGCGTGAGAGGGTTACAAGAAAACTTGGACAAACAAACATGGAGAAAATGTTTTAGAGTTATCACCTGCTTACACAGAGGAGAATGGCACCTCACACTCCTAAAAGTAGTGGACTTAGCTGGAGCAAAGGCACTAGAAGAGCAGCCAAGGCAGCCACCGCAAGGAACCCAGGCAGCATCATTGCTGGTGTCCATAGCCATGAGCAAGGTCTGAGGCGGAGTCCCAATCTTGGTCCTCACAATGTAGGTTGGGCTCTGTGTGATTTGCCTGCCTGAGGCTATTGGGACTACTGATCTTCTGGCCACCAGGTTGGAGAAGAATTCCATTCTGGCTTGGTCCTTGGCTTGGAGGTGTAGCACACTCTCTTCCCATGAAAGTGGCTTTTGTGGCCTGAATGGTGAGCATGGGCTGAAGATGTGAAAAACTTGGAGGTCTGAGCCATGGTCTTGGTCTTCACATTGGGGGTTTAGCCCTTGGGTTAGGGTGAAGGAGATGAAGAAGAAGAAGAGAGGAAGTAAAAGTGGGGTTTTCATCGTTATTGGAAGTTTGGGATTTTGGTGGTGGAGGAGGACCAGAATACTAAATATATATAGAAGAGGAAGTATCATTTGTGGGCATGTGGATTTTCGTTTTTTCTCTTTAAGTGAAAATTTGGGGTGAATTGGAAAAATAAGGTTGACACTTGTGTTCATTTTTATATCTAAAACCATGATTAAATTAATTCATGGGGAAGAATTTTGAACTTTCTTAATCACATTGCAATCAAATTTTTTTTTTTTTTACAATTGTAACACAACTTAACTACATTTTAAATTCTAAATTAGTATTAATATTTGATCTAAAAAATGTGAATTAACATGATAAGTGAAAATTTTACTTTAGGCAAGATAAATAGAAGCACAACTCCACATAGATAAGGTATTATATTATAACTTTATTATATGATATGTGTTAAAAAGAACTCAAACAAATGGTTAGTCAATCATTTACTTGAGAAGTAGACGTTCAATGAGCTTTATAATTTCGTGAGCGAGGAGTGATCCAGTGGAGTCGGGTAACAAATAAATAGACTTCTGTAGTTAGAGATAACAGACAGTGATCACATTTGGTTTTTGTAGACTTCCGTGGCTGATTACACTCGGTATATTTAATCTCAGTGAAATAGTGATATTAATTTTGAAGTAAAGAAATTTATCTAACTCCTAAATTTTTATATAAAAAATAAGAAAGTAAATTGTAAACTCTAATTTCCACTAAACTCAAAAATCTAAAATACTAACCATTAAAATCTTAACCACTATAAATACAAACTACTCAATTTTACAACCTTAAACATTAAATAATTTATCTAGGATATTTATGTCTTATAAATTAAAAGCGAAAACACATTTATTATTTCAATTGAAAACGTAATAAATGACATAAATTTTATTTTGAAAATATGATTTTCAATCAGTGCCAACAAGGATCCCATTACTTACTTAGCTTTGATTGTACAATAAAAGATTTTATATTTTTGTAAGAAAGCTAGGCAATTGGTTCACTAGTGCCTTTAAGGAGTAAGTATTATCCATTGAATGTCATTTTTAAAATAAAATCCTGATCTTTCCTTAAAAAATTAATATGTTTTCACTTTCAATTACTAAAGATAAAATTAATGGGATTCATCTTTATTAAGTTAGAAAATTATAAATTATGTGATTCAGTCCAGATATAAAAACATTTTTAATTTGATTTTCAACATTAAGTGATCAATTAATTTTTATTTTGATAATAGTCAATTAAAAATTTTGTTGTAATTTTATGTGTCAATTAGGATTTTTGATGAATTGAACAAAAGCTACTATTGTTTAATTTGGTACAATATATATGTTAAAGGATTAAACTAAAATGTTATATTTAAAGTTAAGAAATTATAATTTAAAAAAATATCTAGTTTGCGCCTTGTGGATTACACAAAATGTTTTGAACATCGAATAATGTTTCCCATTGGTTGCGGAGAATAAATTTGTCCGCACATTTTGCATCTCTGTTCTCTAATGAATTAGTTATGCTAAATTATAGTTTACAGGATTTTGCTTGAATTAATAGAATCTTGTATATTTTTATAGGAAATTTTCTATTTTTATAAAATTTTTCTATATGATATTTTTTTCAAAAAAATTTTAGTTACACCGGACTTTGTGTACAAAAAAATGAAAATTCATTAATTAAGTTTGTAATATAAAATATTTAATTTTTGTATAAAAAAACTTGTAAGAAATAGGAAAAAGAATCCATACTTCTTATAAAAGTAATTAATTTTTTTGTTTTTTGTTTAAACATGTCACGACCCTAATTTAAAATGTTTTTGTATTATTGAAATGTTTGCAAGGATACCAAAAGTGACATTTCATAAAAATAAAAATTGACAAGTCATGGGTGAAATGTCTTATTACTTTTAGAACCACAATATTCAGCTGCTCTTTGGTTTCCAAGACAGGAAGCAATGTGTCAAATACCAAAAATGGTCCATCACCATATTGTGTCTTTTGGAGTAGTGTACACAATGTGAGTTTCTTGTTAACTTAGTACTTACTCAACCACAAGTAAATATAAACAAGAGTTTAATAATTCCATATGTAAGATTTTACAAATATTTTTTCAACACTTTTTCATTAAAAAAATATATATATTTTGGTGATTCATAAAAAAATATATTTGTATACAATTAGATTCTAACTGTAACAGGTAAACAAAAACTTAAAACTTTATCATAATCAATTGCATCAGAAAATTAAAAATGTTCTTTTTATGAAAAAAATACCTTTTGTGAAAAAATATAAAAACTTTTCATGAAAATTATTAAAAAATATATAAATACAAATTATTTGAGCACATATAAACAAGGTTTTAAATTACGTACAGTTTATAGCCGCAATATTACACACCATATTACAATTGCATACATAAGTCTTTGCAACACAATTTTTCACAATTTTACTCTTTGTAAGGCGACTGCAATTTGATGAGACTGCGTGGAAACAAACCACAAATGAATTCAAAATCTAGTTAATTTGCTGCCTTTAATGATGTATTGTTACTGAGTCTTGAAGAAAACACAATAGCAGAATACAA
>JANHAO010024784.1:0-11524 GCA_026873985.1 Saraca asoca
CGAACCACGTAAATCTGTCTTCTTGAGTGTATGTTTATTTTTCTGGTTTGTTTATCTTTGATTATGGGTATTTCTGCACAACAGTGGCAACCTGAATATTAATTCCATTACGTCCCTCCAATTCAATTTATAGCTTCCTTACGGCAACTTCGTACCACTGAGGGAGAGGCAGAGAAACTGGGTTGGTGGCTAATGTCAAATTAGGATAAGACGTTACATGCCATTTAACATAAAATATTTAATCCATTAAATATTTTAGTTTAACACTTTAAAAAATGATTTTAACCTAATGTCAATTTGAAACTGCTTAACACCAAATGTTTCAATTTGTATTGAATTCAAGTGATTTTTTTATTTGACTTTTGAATTTCTCTTCTATAATTTTGTTAGGTTACACATCAATTTTTTCTCTGTAAAAATTAACTTTTATTGCTACATAACTAATTTAATCTGTGTAACATATAAAAATGATTAGTTATAGATAGGTTAGAGATATTTTTTAAAAAAGGAATGAAATTCATGCAAATAGAGTTTTTGTTTTTGGAAGGCAATGAGGTTTTAGGGTGAGTATTGTTATTGAACCTTAAGGTATTAACAGGAACTAAATGACTTAAAATTTAAGAGTGTATTTAATTTGTCAAATTTAATTAATTTCAGTTATATATTTTTTTTTATCTAAATTATCTGATGAAAACTAATTTTGTACATTTTTCATCACCAATTTAAACCATTACATTTATTTAACCAATTTAACGTGTCTGAGTTACAAATTAAGGTTAATTTGATCTTGACCCAATTTGTATAGGCCTAGTCAAAATGCAATTCTAGCACCATGATTAATTTTCACTACATCCACGCAGATTAAACACAGAAGTACCAATCAACACAAATTGCTAAATTGGTTACAAGGATTCTTATTAAGATATAAATTCCTTTCAATGTTAATTGTCTTGTTTGATAGACAATCTTTATTAAAAAGATTGCTTGATACTTAGTGATTAGTTGAAAACTTCTGAATGGATCACTGATCCTTGTTAACAGTCCCAGTCACCTCAAATGCTTAAGGAAATGTCTCTAATTGGTTTTGGAATACAAGAAAGACTTATATGCTCTAATCATATATATTTTTACTTTTACTCAATAGTAATAGGAAGAAACTAAGGGTTTGTTTGTTAATTTTCTTTTTTTCTCTTTTCTATCTTTCTCTCTCTGTCCATCTCTACTTCATTTCATTCTTTTTCTACCTTTTTCTCTCTTCTCTCACTACTGTATTTTTATCTTCTTTTTTCTTCCCTGCATCTACTTCTTCTCTATCTTTCTCTTTCTCCGCCACTCACTTTCCATCTCTTTCTTTCTTATCTCTCATCTTTTCTTTATTTTTCCATTTCAACAAATATTGATAATTTAATAATTATATTAAAAAAGATTTAAACAATTAAGAAAGTTGACAAATGTATATTAATAGTAATCAAAGTTAATTGAATATGAAAATTTATTAAAAAAATGAAGAAGATAGAAGAGGATTTGAATATTCTTCTTTAGATGTTGTTTTTAGTGCAAAATACACTTAATTCTTACTTTTTACTACTAAAGATTTATTGACTCCTATCTTAAAAATATTTTAATAACAAAATGATTATTGTATAACTTGATCTTAAAGATAAAATTTACATATATAACAATATTTTTAATAAAAAATACTTTATTTTTATGCACTAAAGAAGAGAAAGTATTTTTTCTTATGTTGTTCAAACAACAATTAATTTATTTTCTAAAAATACATTTTCTGAAAAAAATACTTTTCATAAAATTTTATTTTCTATTGAAATAAACGAATCCTAATTATAAGTTCTAATGTCTTAAAAATTGAAAAGTACAATTTTTAATACATATAAGTTTTATAAAATAGATAATAAAACTGATAATTTACTTCTTCCTATTAAATAAAAGTAATAATATATATTATAATTAGAAATATATATATATATATATATATATACTTGTCGAATTGTTTGTGAAGTAGGGATGTATTGTGTTGAGAGGAATATATATATATATATATATATACTTTGACTATAATACCAATACTCTTCTCGAAGAAGTTAACGATTAGATTTGTTATTGTTATTCATATGTAAATTTTATGAACTTCATATATATATATATATATATATATATATTAAGATATTAAAAATTATAATTGAGTTCAAAATTTATAATTAATTTCTTTTCTTGTTTTAATTCTATATTATGATAACAAAGATATATGTTACGTACAATGAATTAAAGTATATAAAGTATATAGGTATTTATCGTGCTGTGTCAGCGTCCTCGAATTGAAGTCAGTCTGGCATTGTTATTCGCAAGGACTTAGAGTCCTTGATTTATGAATTTATCAAGACAGCATTGAGAGGCTACTGGATATTCTTGGAGAACAAGTTTATACACGAGTATTCTGGACTTATGTAATGTCTTCATAATATGGATTATATGTTTTCTGACAGGGAGAAAAAGCATTATATATTTGGAAAACTATAGGTCCACGAAAGGACATATCGCATGGAATAAATTAATATTATTTGAACCTCTCCTTTTAAATTTTGTCACATTAATTTTGTGGTGATTAGAAATTGATAAAACATTTATGTGAGCCCCAGAAAAAAAAATAGATCTTCATTCCAATGTAAAATATTAATTTATCTTTTTTAAAAATAAAAATAACATAAACAAAATTAAAAAAGAAATAGTTTTCTAAATTAATAATTAATGGATATAAAAATCTTTTTGATGTATTAATTAACCTTTGTTTGAAATCATAACAAAACAAAAATTTAATTTTAACTTTTTTTATAATTCCATGAAAATCCAATAATTCATTTGTCACATATCATAAGTTTCAACAATTTCGTCTGTTGATAGCTATTCGTTGGGATAAAGCAGTTGATACTCGCCACACGTAATTTATTGGCCGGAACTAGCAATTTTTTATTAGCGGTTGGTGACTAATATTGTTGACCACGTCATGCTAGTTGATCTTTCGTTAGGCTTAGTTTGTACCAGAAATAATTAATGATGTCTGAAACATTAATCAATATCATATATATTAGGTTTTCGCATGAAATTTAATCTAGCGGAATGTGGTTTTACATAGAAGGTTAATTTCAACCATATACGATCACATCTTCAATGATTAAGATAATAATTACCTATGCATACGAATCATATACTTTATAAGAAAAGAACCATTGTCTCTTTCTTTCTGCTCATACATAATATTACATTTATTAATTATGTTTTGTTAAAATTAATGTAGGCAAATAACTGTTAACAAATGCCCGCCAAACACCATTTATACCACAAAATGGATATTATAATTCAAAACAAGTAATTATCAAGTCTTGCACATGTAGGTTCCTAAAGCGATCTCTTGCCTTAAAATCTAGTGGTTAAATGATTGCCTTTATTCTATTATATATTATTAGCCATGACCATATGGCCGTTGTTTTGATTGAATATAATTTTTTATGTGCAAAATATCAAATTTCTTTTCAAAAGAGAATTTAAACAGCCAGCATAATAATAATAATAATAATAATAATAATAATAATTATTATTATTATTATTATTATTATTATTTCATTATTATTATTATTATTATTTAAAATATATGTAATATTTTATATTTAAATGCAATTTAAAAAAAAGAACTATTTTAGATATCCTTAATGTTGACGGTGAAATTTGATTCGTACGAAAAGCTCAAATCTTAGTCAATCAGATTGTTCTTAAACCTCAAGCTGCACTCTAGTTGAAAGGAAAAAGAATATGTCTAAAAGATGAAGAACAACAAGAACAAAGGAGATTTTTTTAACGTGATTTGATAAAATCCGGACGGCACCGGCACCGGCACCGGACTCTACGTCCACGGTGACATATTATTTCTGAGGAAAATATTTTATAGAGCTTTCTCTGGTTTAGCAAAGCTTCTGCTAATATTTTTTCTACGTTTTTTTTACAATGGTTCCAGCCCCCATTTATAGAATTATGGAGGGGTATAAATGAAATTAAATAAACTGTACATCTGTTACATCAAATATTGATTATACAAGACAGCCTAGGGTATTATAGACTAGCTTCTACAGGTTGTTATCTGCATGTAGGGCCTGATGGCCGTATTTTGCAAAATAACAGTATAAGTTGTCTGCTGACTTCATGCTCGACCTCAACGAGCTTCTGGTTGGGTGAAACTTCATCCTGAAGAGTTGGAGCTCGTGCGTTGAGACTGCTGCTGGTTCGTGACCTCGAGCTCATTCAGCCAGCGAACTCGGATCCTTGCGCAATGATCTCGTATTTTGACGGACTCGTCCTTTTATCAGACTCGACTCCTTCTAAACTTTTGCCAGCCCACTTCGTAGTACCAAATTCTACTAATAACACTTGTACTATTAAGAATGCTCACATAAATGATCATTTTCAAATCAAGTTGATTGTTGTATCTAATATATGTTTATACACACGTTTGCACACTACACGAATTCACATCTCATGATGATAGTAATTTTAGAGCATTGATGGGCACACCTCCTATAATTTACATTTATGATCATGTTATTTTACATTAAATATAAATTGAGAAATTATATACACATGCATAAATAAGCCAATTGTAATTCTGTATTTTTCCGATGAGTTTAACCTTGTAAAATTGATTACCTTGAGTAATATAAAAAGGAGTCTAGAAAATGATATATGTAACAGACAAATATATAATTTGGCAATTGATGCTTTAGAAAAGGGGAGAAGAAATTTTATTTTTGATAAAAACTATTTATTAATTTTGAAAGATATTACTTTTTATTTTCTTTAAAAATGAAATAACAAAAAAGAAAAAAGAGAGCAGTGCTCCTTTCATAACTAACATTGATCATAATAACCTTTGTATATAGTTATAAACATTTTATAATTTGACTCAAACTCATTTTTCTAAAAAGTAAATAGAGCTAATTTTACTCAAAATTTATTGCAAGTGATCAATTTGTGTGTAGTAAAAAAAAATATTAGGAAATTAGCAAATTTGGATGGAGGGAAGGAGGGGGGCGAGGGTGGAATCTCGTATGGGAGCGGACCCAAGTGTTAGCTGGAATTGGCATCCAGCTAAGCTGTCGGATATAGCAAATTCTATTGACGCAGATCTTCCACATCGCCACATCGGATTGGTTCATTGATTCTTGGGCCCACGATTGATTCTTGTGGGCCAAGGATGTTGGTTAAACAAAACAAAGGGCGTTGAAAATTTATTGGAGTTATTGAGAAAGCAAGGCGGCTGTCTTCATCATAAGCTAGCTGGAACAATTGACACTTGTCAACATCCTAGTTGTAAATTTCCAGAGTCTTCCAAAGTTTTAAGGCTTCCAATCTCACCACACTTCCTTTCTTCCCATGCATGCCACCCCATGGTGGGAAAATGCCTTCTATTGGATTAACGAGAAAGAAAAAAAAAAAGACTCTTTCTAAATAAAATAGCCAAACTCACGTTCAAAGGTAAAATTTTTAAATAAAAATATTAGATTCGTGTCTATTTTTAAATATAAATTTTATACACTTTTTAATAATATAGTGAAGTAATAAGAAGTCAGGGTGTGCGAATGAGTGAGTTTTAATTGTGTAAGGTTTAAATATTCCATTTTATTCCCAAAGATATTTGGTAATATAAAGAACTCAAGTAAAAAAATTATTTTGGAGTAAATTCATATGTGTATTATTGTACTGTTCTCGAATAAGTCAATGAAAAGGAATTTTCAGATTCCATTTTGAAATGGTTTCCACTTTATTTCTTTATTTTTCTTTTCCTTTATTATAATCTATATGTTTATGTCAGTATTATTGATTTTTGTTATTTTTTTCTCTTTTTTATTTTTTTCTCTTTTTTATGGCAAAGATAATATTGAAAAATTGTTGTAGATATAAGTGTGGAGACATAAAGGATTTAGCATGATAACCATTTGTTGAATAAAAATGAAAAAGAAAATACTCTGAATTTCTTGAGCCGCAAATATTGTTCTCAACTAAATATTGACCCTAAACATAAAATAGTTATTTGAATATTAGTAACTTTTAACTCAATCATTTAACTGAAATTGAGTGATATTAGTTAGTGTGACAACTAATTAAATTACATTAATGTTACATATAGATTAAACTGTTTCTTATGTGCCAAATGAAGAAGAAAGCAAGAAAAGAGATATATAGTTGTATAATTCCAATATATAAAGTATTAATTGCAGTTACTTAAATTTTATTCTGATTTTATCCATTTTAATAAATTATATTTTTTTTTTGTTATACAAGGAGGTATATTCGAGAAAATGAAAAGTACAAGAATTCAAACCACTTTTTCTGTGGTCATTAATTTAGAATATGCTCCTTGCAACTCATCTTTTCATGACATGACTTTATATGTCAACGTTTCCATGATAATGTTTGCACTTATCACATTGATGCTGTGAGTGCTTAAAAGAATAATGAATTTACCTATTCATCTTATAAAATAAAGAGAATCATCATAAGAATATTAACAATTAGAATTAGATAATAATTAGAATTAGGTAAGTAATAAATAATTAAAAATATTTTTAAATTTATAATTATTTATTTATTTATTATTTTATCAATGACTATAATATTATATTTTACTTTCTAAAAGTAAGATGAATTTTAAATGATATAAATAGATAGATTTATTACAGTTGTATAGTGTCACCTTAATGCACATCACATGCAACTTTACCAAACGTGTCAATAAATGGGGCAAAAGCACCTTAGTTATATATTGTTCGATTTTGATTGGACATGAATTTGGAGAATTTTGTAAATTCTTTTATATAAATTATGGTTGATAGATAAATTTTGCATAAGATTTTATAAAAAAAATTATAATTTTTATATAGGAACGATGGAAAAAATTTATAATTCTATCAATCATAAGATTTGTAATTAAAATTTTTAATTTTTATAATAAAAATTATGCTTCTTGCAATCATATATTCATACATAATTACTCAAAATGAGTACATAGGCAGGAATCACCCATATGTTGTTATTGTTTAAATTAATAAAGTGATTAGTGATGAGCATATATTTTACTGTCAAGCATGGCCCTCGTTAAAATCATTTTTGATGAAATTAAAGTATTTGTAATTGAAATTATAGTTGTCCCTGCCTGTGTTTTATTAACAGACCGTCTGGTCTCTTTGTGGATATGGGAGGGGCAACCAATTAACACATGATATGGAAAACTAAATTCTCACGTAGATGTTCTGAAAAAAAAAATGAAAGATAGAACTTTAAGTGAATCGCACACACAAAAACAAGAATATTATCTTACTTCATAATGTAAGAAATGTTTGTATTAGAAAAAAGAGATACAAACAAATATACAAATAATACAATCTACATGCAAATTTTGTAATACCTCAAGAATAATTTATTTCATTAATGAAAAGTTTGGTATACTGATTCTTTTTTAGTGCCTGAGAATCATGTTTCTTGGGAATCATATTTCTTAGGAATGATGATTTCTGATAATGTTAAAAATACATTTGATTTACTTTAAACATTCTTGGCGATGTTAAACATCCCCACGTTTGGTTCTAATGCAACTTTCTTAGGAATCTTGATATTTTTGTCAAAAACATCCGTATCTATGAGAGAGAAAGTGTAAGAGAAGATGAGAGAGAAAATGTGTGAGAAAGGATGAGAGAGAAAGTAAGAGAAGGATGAGAGAGAAAGTGCGAGAGAAAAGATAAAAGAGAAAGTGAGAGAGGGGATAAGAGAGAAAGTATGACAGGGGATGAGAGAAAAAGTGAGAGAGAGAAAAGATGAGAGAGAAAGTGAGAGAGGGGATGAGAGAGAAAATGAGAAAGAGAATGAGAGAGAGAGTGTGAGAGGGATGAAAGAGAAAGTGAAAGAGAAAGGATGAGAGAGAAAGTAAGAGAGGGGATGAGAGGGAGGATGTGATAGGGGATGAGAGAGAAAGTGAGAGAGGGGATGAGAGAGAAAGTGAGAAAGAGAAAGGATGAGAGAGAAATTTAGAGAGGAGATGAGAGAGAATGTGTGAAAGGGGATGGAGAGAAAGTGTAAGAGAAAGGATGAGAGAAAAAGTGATAGAGGGAATGAGAGAGAGAGGAAGAAAGAGAAAGTGTGAGAGAGGATGAGAGAGAAAATCAATGTTTTATTTTTTATAATATTATAATCATACAATTAATGAAATGTATACATCTCTTTTCACACCTTAAAAATATTTTCATGTCCATAGAAAACTTCCCACCTCTATGGGAATGTTTTTAAGGAAAACTTAGACAAAAATGATTATTAGAAAACAATATTTTTTAAGAATATTTTTTAAAAAATGACATAGTAAATATAAGAAACTTACATTTCTAACTTGAGATTTTTAAGAAACTAAAAATTTTCTCCCTATCAAATGCCCCTTAAGAGTGAGGTCAGAATTTTCTTCAGGAACTCAAAAGAGAGCGCGTGCTTGTAAGCTGACGTCGCGATAATGAAAAATGGCCTAAACTTCGAAACATATGAATAATCCTAGGTGTTGTTGAATCGCCTATTTGATGTACGTAACCAATCACCAAACCCTACCTCATAGCTAATTGTTAATATTTAACCTCCCGAGTTAGGCTCCCCTACCGTAAAATTAACTATGTATCAACTTTGGAAGTTATCTAGTGTACGGGCGTGCCTTTGCTATGGAAAGAAATTAAAAAAAAAAAAATTAAACTAAACTTTTAATTTCTATAGTTTACTTTAATATATACTTTCATTATTTTATGATTTTCTTTCTCTTAAAATTTATTTATTTATAATTAATTCTATATCATAATTAAGTTAGACATTTTTATTTATAACATAATTATCTAATATAATATATATTTATTGATTTATTTAATTACATCATGATATATAAATAAAAAAATAAACTCTAATCATAAAATTATAAGAGAATCAAGAATTCTTATTTCAATAATATATATTTTTTATTTTAATGAATTTGATTCCACTTTATTTATTTAAATATTTTTTTTCAAATTACAATTTATCATTAAAATGAATAATTCTTTATTATGAAATAATCATATAATTATATAAATCCATAAATATTAATCAGATAATTTTATATGAAAATTTTTAAACTAATAAATATAAAGAATTAATTATCAATTGAAAATAAAATTTTAAAAATTAATTAAAAAAGATAAAATTACAGATCAAAACAAATTGTAGAGACGAAAATTTTAATCTAACAAAGACAATTCAAAAACAGGTCTTGGTGTACATCATTTTCGGCTTGGTTTTCCATTAATCTCCACTGCGTACTACAAACAAAACTGAGATATCGCATGCTTGTGGGCATCCCTGGAAGCTCTAAGCTAAGCTAAGCTAAGCTAAGGCCTGTCTTCCAGAGCCACCTTTGTCTGGTTCGCTCTTTTCGGGATATAGACATTGCCCTTCAACCTCAACAATAATCATGGCTCCGACACGAATTATGCTTCGGGTACGACATCCTTTACATGTGTCGTTCACAAACTCCAGCACTTTTCGGACGTTCCATACGTGTTTAACGCTGATAAGGTTAAATGTCACAGCAATATCTATGAAGATACCAGGGCTATCAATTACAAGGGCATGTGTCTACATTTCATTTAAACATCTGCTGCACCACCAAAAGCCACCATGCAACACAGTGAAATAATGCATGACGAGTCATACATGAGAAAGCTTAGCTCAGCTTCAAGGTGCTTCATTCTTAGTTGTATGTTTTGAGTTTTACCTGTACAAGAAGTGATCAGGGTATAATTAAATATTTCTTCTGATCCTAATTCAATAACATTTGATCATATTATAATAGTTTATTATAATAAAAAAATATTAAATCACAATTTAAGATTTATTCTTAGTTGTATGTTTTAATGTTTAACTGTATAAAAAGTGTTCAAGATAAATTTTTTTTATCTTTATTTAATGACATTTTGTTATATATAACAGATTATTATAATTGAGAAATATTAAATCACGATCTAAAATTTAGACTTTTTGAAGTGTTTCAACTCTAAATATATTAAAGGATTGCTTATAGACATTAAATTTACGTAATCATTGATAAGATCTTATAATTATTCTTTCTAAATTTCTCTACTTTGTTTTGCTAGCCTTAAAATATTCCCAAATTATTTTACAATTTTGATATCTAACAAAAAGTTAGGTAATAGCAGTTTTATGTTACATTAACAACTTTTTGAATTGGTTTAATTAATAAAATTCATTTTACTCAACTGAATCTTGTTGTGAACAATCTAAAAAATTAAACAATTTATAAATACTATCATAAACTCTCATGTAAAAGTGACAATGTTAGGAATATAGTTGTCTCATCTTTAATAAAATGTTTAAAGTAAGAGTTGAAAATGGGAAAAGAAATGAAAATGTTACGAACAGTCGTGTATTCTATCAACAAAGGATGAGGTTGGCACACCAGAAAAGAGAAGTGGCAATGGTGGAGACTGATTGTAAGTGATAGTGTCTGATGTCAGATCAATTGTTTGTAGAAATGCCTTTCATGGTTTCCTCTATACAGATGGTTTGTCCCATTATGCGCTTTGGTGTGTTTAAACGAAAACAGTATAATGCTACAAGCTGAAAGACTAGTTTATTTGAAAGTTTGTTGACTCTTCTTTCAAATAATTAATTAAAATCAATTTTAGTTTGGCAAATGGTGATAGATAACATCCACCTGTCAACAGTGGAATAATATATATATATATATATATATTATTAAGAAAAAAAATATTTTTGGATCATCATTCAATAACATATTGTCATAAATTATCACAGTTGAAAATATTATATCACAGTTTAAGATTTATACACGTTTTAAAAGTAACGTCATTTCCATATATAAGAAGAACCACTGATAAACATTAAATGAGACAAGACTCAAGTAATGAATTTTGGGTTGAATATTTTTATTATAAGACCCAATCCCAAATTTTGGATAAGGAATATGTATCTCTATCGTGTGAGCATCACCTAATTAATCTTAAAAACATTTAGGCATTGCATGATTCTTGTTATTCAAAAACCGCTATATTACATGCACATCAGAAAATAAAATCTCTTGATTATATTCTAAACATTCTGCATTATTAAGTACGATATTTATATCAATTATTAAAAATTGTAAAATCTCTCAACAATATTAATAAAATTTAATAATTATTCATTTTTCCCTTACATTGAGGAAGGGAAGTATAAAGCATTATATTATTTTAGGTGATGGAATGATGGCTGGCCAATCATGAAAAGAAAACGATGCATGATGGTGACTTTAGGTGTGATGATAAATTGCCAAATGCATGATTCTTTTGCTATGTGCGCCTTTTTGGTGTATTGCGGTGTATACTGTTCTTCGCCCCTTGCCCTCCCCCCCCCCCCCCCCCCCCCCCCCCCCCCCCCC
>JANHAO010024785.1:0-11521 GCA_026873985.1 Saraca asoca
TAGATAATATAACTTTATTATATGAAATATTATAAATTCCTTATAAATAATGAGATTTCTATATGTATTAAAATGATTTTTAAAGTACATCTATATGCTGTGTGTATACTTGAATTGCCTTGCTGTGTTGAAATTGTGCATTTTCATCATGCTTTATGACATTGAAATTGATGATGTTTCTTTTCTGTGTAATGAATGAGCATGGAAACACATTTGCAGATTTTTGTGTGTTTGATAAATATTGCTTATCCATTTCAAAATCTTTATGATATATGATGTGAATTGAATATGAATGCCATATTGGATCCATTGAAAAATTAGGTGGTAACCCTCAAGTGCACTTGGGAACATGTAAATTCCTCGGGTAGGAATAGATAAGGATGGATGTGTACGGAGATGTTTAGATTGTTCATAAGCACACGGCAGATATGTCGGGTGGCTTATGACAATGATTACATTATGTTATGTTGATTACCTCTCGTAATTGTTCATTGGGAATCTAGTAATATGTTTTACTATATTGGGTTTTAATGAAAATTTTAGAAAGTTATTACTTTCTCTCTTGTTTATTACTATGATGTCAAATATCATGTTTTTCATTAAATAACTTTCTTGCCGAATTATAGCTTTAAAATGTGTAATGAGATTATGGTTGTAGAACGGATAAACACATCTACATGATTATATTCATTAATTATATATATATGCCATTGAACATGGTTTCAAAATGGGGTTTTTGGGTGATCATAGGATTGTTTACTCACTGAGTTTCAATGAAACTCACTTCTCTCTTTTCTTGTTTTTCAGAGGCCCAAGATTCACCCTCCATCCCTCCATCTCGTCCAGATTTTGGATCTGCTCCTTGAGTGAGTAGATCACTTTTGTGGAGCTTACAGGTATACATATGGTGGAGCTGATGGCAGTTGATAGGATGCATTGTATATATATATATATATATATGTTGTTTGGCTGATGCATTGTATATATGTATGTTGTTTAGCTGCCCAATAGGAAAAGGATGGTTTAGCCTGGGCCACTGTTTTATTTATGTTTTGTGTTGCACAGGATACATTGGGCATGTATCCCCTTTTGTGTGCATGTAGGCCTTGTGCCCAGATATAGGAAAAGCAGGGGAAATTCTTTCAAATTTTTTATAGAATTATTTGTAAATGTTAAAATATGCATTTAATAAATTGTGAATATTTGATACATTTTGCATTGTCAGGCTTGTAGGAGGTTTCCTACCAGCGACCTCCTACGCCGATCACGTTTCATAGGTTAGGGCATGACAAAATTGGTATCAGAGCATGGTCTAGGGTTTAGGTGCATGATAGAGGTCTCCAACTGCCATCACGGGATAGGCATATCGAGTTTATGTTAGTACGCCCGAGAGCATGACACATAAATAAGGATATATTGATGCCCCTATCATAAATGTATATAGATAATTTTTGTGTTCCTTTAAATTCTCAATATTTATAAGCATGTATATTGATTTCCATCTAGAATCAATCTTCTTGTTTCATTATAGGATAATGCCTCCCAAAATGTGTTTTCCAAATGGACACTGGATGGAAGAAGCATCCAGAAAAACATCTTAGCCATCCTCTTCTTCACAAACTATCCCCTAAGGCTGAGGTAGAACTAGAAATAGAGGTAGAACCATATGAAGAGAAACCCAAGCAGAGAGCTCCCGTTTTGAATCTGGAGCTCCTTCTACATTAGGAACTTCAACTGGTCTTTCTTCTTTTGAGGCTCCAGCTTGGTGTGCAAAGTTTAGGGACTTAATGGTGGATTTTATGAGTAAGATGACCCATCAAGAGACTCAAAATCAAGGAAGGGGGCCAAAAACTCAAATGCCGCCACCCCCTCCACCTCCTACTGTGGATGTATCTAATTCTTTGAAGGAATTTCAAAAACTTAAGCCTCCAAGATTATCTAGAATTTAGTCAAAAATGGAGCCCCTTGCATTCCTAAGCCAAATTGAGTAGTTATGGTAAGTTCTGAAATGCTTGGAGGAAGTACAAGTATAGCTGGTTGGATACTAGCTGGATGACATTGCCGCCACTTGGTTTCAAGGTTGGGAAGGTCAGAGATCTTCAATAGGTGAGGCAAGCACTTAGGAAGCTTTCCGTATAGCTTTTTTACAACAATTCTTTCCTGCTAGATAGTTGTTTGTGAAAATGTAAGAGTTTCAAAATTTAAAACAAGGGGGATTATTGATCTCAAAATATGCTGCCTGATTTCTTCACCTTTCATAATTTACGGGCAGCATGGTTTCTAATGAGCAAGAAAAGACTTGGCGGTTTGCAAGTGGACTTAATGACTGATACTTTAATGCCATACCATTCATGAAAGATACTACTTATGAACAAGTTTATAGCCGAGCTATTCAGTTAGAAGGAAGGCTTAGAGAAAGAATCCAGGATAGCAAAACCCAAAGTGGCTCAAGAAAAAAATCTAGAACTTAAGATTCTAGTAGGGATACTAGGGGACAAAGATCCATAGCCTTGAGTACACCCCATTCTAGGTGACTTGCAGGCACCTTAGCTCCTAGTCATTTTTCTTTTGGACGATCTAGTTCCCATCCTATCACTTTAGCTAGATCTGGGACCCTGAGGTCATGCCAAACTTGTGGAAAGCATCATTTTGGGTCTTGTAAGCAAGGAACTAGAGCCTACTTTGGTTGTGGCCAGGAAGGCCACTTTGTCAGGGATTGCCCTAAATTATCCACTTCTTTGGGTGGTATCCAGCCCGCGAGTCCATCAAGTAGTACCCCATCTACTAGGTCCTCGGTACCTAGATCTATTGCTAAAGGAGGGAGTAGAAGGTCTACTAGTAGGGGCCGTGGTAGGGGTCAAAATACTACTACTCAAGTTTTCACCTTGACGATATAGGAGGCACAGGCTTCGGATGCAGTGGTTACATGTACTTTGATTGTAAACTCTATTTTAGCTTATGTTTTATTTGATTCAGGTGTGACACATTCCTTTGTATCTACTTATTTGGCCCAACAACTAGTGAAACCTCGATAACCTTTAAAGTCATAGCTGTTGGTATCTACTCATCTGGGGCAGACATTGATAGCCCATGAAATGATCTCTTCTTGCAAAATTAAATTTTATGGAATGAATTCGCCTGCTAACTTAATTATATTAGATATGGTAGATTTTGATGCTAGTTTGGGCATGGATTGGTTAGCTACTTACCATGCATAGGTCGATTGTCATAATAAGTTAGTCAGCTTCCACATTCTAGATAGAGAAGTTCTTATATTCTAGGGAGATTGGGGAGATGCCCCTATCAACCTAATCTCTGCCTTACGTGCCAGCAAAATGATAAAAAGGGGATGTAAAGTCTATTTAACATATGTTTGAGACACTAAAGCAACAGGACTGGAAGTTGAAAGTGTACTAGTGGTTCAGAAGTTCAAAGATGTTTTCCTGGAAAAATTACATGGGATGCCACTGGAACGAGAAATTAAATTTTGCATTGATGTGGCTCCTGGGACCGATCCTATTTCCTCCATACCGTATGGCGCTAGCTGAATTAAAAGAGCTGAAGATACAATTGCAAGAATTGCTAAACAAGGGTTTTATTCATCCTAGTACTTCCCCTTGGGGAGCCTCGGTCCTATTTGTAAAGAAAAAGGATGGAACTTTGAGACTTTGCATTAATTATAGGCAATTAAATAAAGTCACCATAAAGAATAAGTACCCATTACCTAGAATTGATGATTTTTTTGATCAACTTTAAGGTGCTCAATATTTCTCAAAAATTGACTTGCGATCTAGCTACCATCAGCTATGAATCCGGAAGGAGGACATTCCAAAAATAGCTTTTCAGACTCGGTATGGCCATTATGAATTCTTGGTGATGTCTTTTGGGTTAACTAATGCCCCCACAACCTTCATGGATTTAATGAATCAGATTTTTAAACCTTACTTGGATTGGTTTGTGATTGTTTTCATTGATGACATTTGGGTGTGTTTCCCTGATGACCAGACTCATGAGCAGCATTTAAGATTGGTATTGTAGACTCTTAGGGAGCATTAGCTCTATGAAAAATTTTCTAAATGTGAATTCTGGTTGACAAGTGTAGCTTTTTTAGGATATGTAGTTTCAAAAGAAGGTATTAGTGTGGATCCTAAGAAAGTAGAAATGGTACAAAACTGGCGTAGACCCACTTCAGTCATAGAGATTCATGGTTTCTTAGGCTTTGCCAGATATTATCGGCACTTTGTAAAAGATTTCTCTTACATATCAACTCCACTGACTAAGTTGACTCAAAAAAAATGCTAAGTTTGAGTGGTCAGAAGCATATGAAGCAAGTTTCTGACGATTGAAAGAGTGCTTGACTATGACACCAGTATTAGCTTTACCTACTAGTGGTGGTAACTATACCATTTATTGTGATGCTTCCAAGATTGGTCTTGGGTGTGTTTTGATGCAGCAAGGTAGGGTTATAGCCTATGTATCAAGGCAGCTCAAGAAGCATGAACAAAACTATCCTGCCCATGATTTGGAGATGGTTGCGGTGGTGTTTGCTATAAAGATTTGGTGCCATTATTTATATGGTAAGAAATGTGAAATTTACACATATCATAAGAGCTTGAAGTATATTTTCAAGCAAAAAAACTTGAATTTGAGACAATGCCGCTGGATGGAGTTAGCAAAAGATTATGATTACTCAATCTTATATCATCTAGGCAAGGCCAATGTGGTAGCTGTTTCTTTGAGTAGAAAATTAGTAGGGAGTTTTGCTCACTTGGAGGTACACAGGAGGCTGATAATTTGAGAGTTGCATAAAGTAGAAGTTAGTGGAGTTCAATTATAAATAATAGAACTAGGGATATTTATCGCCCATGTGCAAGTGCAATTCCCATTGGTTGATCAAATCATTACGGCATAAAGTTAGGATGTCAACTTTAATAAATTGGTGAGTAAGATGGAGAAAGAGCTCGAGCTTGGTTTGTTACGAAATGAAAAGGGGGTTTTGACTTTTCATGGCTGCATATGGGTGCCTAAAATTTCTAACTTGCGACAACAACTTATGCACATAGTACACTCATCTTCTTATGCCATGCATCTTAGTAGCAATAAAATGCATCAGGATCTCATGATAAGTTATTGGTGGGAAGAGATGAAGCGAGACATAGTAGAATTTGTCTTCAGATGTCTCACATGCTAGCAAGTAAAAGCTAAACACTAAAGGCTAGCAGGATTACACCAGAACATAGAAGTGCATGAGTGGCAATGGTAGAGGGTGACAATGGATTTTGTTACAGGGTTACCTAAAACTTCAAGAGGCTGTGATTCAATTTGGGTAATTGTGGATTGTTTGACTAAGAGTGCCCACTTTCTTCTAGTGAAAACTACCTATTAAGCCTCCTAGTATGCTCAGCTATACCTGGATCAGATTGTATCTCTGCATGGAGTTTCATTATCAATTATATCCGATTGAGGTACTCAATTCATTGCTCAATTTTGGACATCTTTTGAAGAGACTTTAGGGTCACAACTCCATTTCAGCATAGCTTTTCACCCCCAAACGGATGGCCAATTCGAGAGGACGATTCAAGTTTTAGAAGATATGCTTCAGGCATGTGTACTTGAGTTTGAAGGTAGTTGGGAGAAATACTTACCTTTCATTGAATTTGCTTATAACAACAACTACCATTCTACCATTCAAATGGCTCCTTTTGAAGCCTTGTATAGAAGGAAGTGCAAATCTCTAATCGGATGGTTTGAAACTAGAGAAGCAAAGTTATTGGGCTCATACCTGGTGTTAGATGCAAATGAAAAGGTGAAAACCATTCAAGAGAAATTATTGACAGCTCAAAGCTGCCAAAAGTCGTATGTTGATAGGAGGAGAAGAGACCTAGAATTCCAAGTGGTTAATCAGGTGTTCTTGAAGGTATTGCCCATGAAAAGAATAATGAGATTTGGTAAAAAAGGAAAGTTAAGTCCTCAGTACATAAGTCCATTTCCCATGAAGAACAGAATTGGTGCTATAGCTAATAGGTTGAATCTTCCTCCTGAGCTAGGAAGCATTCATCCTATTTTTCATGTATCTATGTTGAGGAAATATGTTCCAGATGCATCACACATTCTACCTCAAATTCCAATTGAGTTGGACAATCACCTTACTTTTGAGGAGCACCCTGTACCTATTGTTGATTGACAAATTAGAAAGCTATGCTCCAAAGAATATCCGTTAGTGAAGGTCTTATGGGAGAATCAAGGGGGAAAAATGACTTGGGAGCCTGAATCCCTCATGATGAGTAAATATGCCCAACTGTTTGTATGATCAAATGGTATGAATTTTCTTTTCTTATAAGTGGGTCCTTGAATTCAAGGATGAATTCTTTATAGGGGAGAATTTGTTATACCTCAATAAATGAAAATCAGAAAAATAGGATAAAATATATTTTTCCTATAGACTAAAGTGAAGATTCACCATTTCGTTGGGGCTGAAATGGAATTTTTCTTTTGTGTAGGAGGACTTCATTGAATTTTTCATCAGGTCAATGGGGTCAAAGTGTAAAATTGCCATTTTGCTTTATATTATAAACCCCCCTTTCCAGCCAATCTCTCTTTCACCTAAGCTTCTCGAGACTTCTTGCATCTCTGGCATTCTTCTTCCTTCTTCTCCGTCAGCGCTGCTCTCCTCCGGTGAGTTTCTGGCAACCTTTCGACATCTTCCCCTTCTTTGGCATTATTTTTGAAGCTTTCTGGCACAAGTCCTGCTCCTTGAGTGCATAGCTTCTTCGGCTTGACGTTTCTACTGGCTATTGCTGCCGTGCTCGGCCGATTGGCTTCCCTTCACTCAGCAAGCTTTGTGTCATTTGATCACCGCTTCGGTAGGTCTTTTCTTTTCTTATATCAACCCTAGTAGTGGCAGTAGCTTCTTGCCTTATTATTTCTGCACTATTCGGCCGATCCTTCCTTTAGCTGGCCAACAAAATTTTCGCCAATGGCGAGCTTGCCACCGACACTTTGAAGGGTGGTGAGTAATTTTAAAACAAAAGATTTATTTTATAGCAATCCTATATCTAGATTCCAGGATAGTTACTCGAGACACTAATATGAAATTGTTGATGAAAGTTGGAATTTCTATTGTTGTGGTGCTTCAGAAATACTGCAATAGAATTATTGGGTTCATCAACATCCAAATTTTGGAAGTTCCAGCTAATTTTCAATTAGGCTATTCTAAAGAGTGTTTGAGGTGAGTGAACATTCCTCATCACTTGAGAATCCCATGAAAATAGATAATATAACTTTATTATATGAAATATTATAAATTCCTTATAAATAATGAGATTTTTATATGTATTAAATAGGATTTTTAAAGTACATCTATATGCTGTGTGTATACTTGAATTGCCTTGCTGTGTTGAAATTCTGCATTTTCATCGTGCTTTATAACATTGAAATTGATGATGTTTCTTTTCTGTGTAGTGAACGAACATGAAAACACATTTTTCAGATTTTTGTGTGTTTGATAAATACTGCTTACCCATTTCAAAATCTTTATGACATATGATCTGAATTGAATATGAATGTCATACTGGATTCATTGAAAAATTGGGTGGTAACCCTCAAGTGTACTTAGGAACATGTAAATTCCCCGGGTAGGAATGGATAAGGATGGATGTGTATGAAAATGTTTAGATTGTTCATAAGCACCCGACAGATGTGTCGGGTGGCTTATGACAATGATTACATTATGTTATGTTGGTTACCTCTCGTAATTGTTCATTGGGAATCCAGTAGTATGTTTTAATGAAAATTTTAGAAAGTTACTACTTTCTCTCTTGTTTATTACTATGATGTCAAATATCATGTTTTTCATCAAATAACTTTCTTGCTGAATTATAGTTTTAAAATGTGTAATGAGATTATGGTTATAAAATAAATAAGCACAACTACATGATTATATTCATAAATTATATTTATTTATATATGCCTTTGAACATGGTTTCAAAATGGGGTTTTTGGGTGATCATAGGATTATTTACTCACTAAGTTTTAATGAAACTCACTTCTCTCTTTTCCTACTTTTTAGAGCCCCAGGATTTACCTGTCGTCCCTCCATCTCATCTAGATTTAGGATCTGCTCCTTTAGTGAGTAGATCACTTCTATGAAGCTTACAGGTATACATATGGTGGAGCTGATGGCAGTTGATAGGATGCATTATAATATGCATATTGTCTAGCTGCCTAGTAGGATAGGGATGGTTGAGCCTGGGCCACAATTTTATCTATTTTTTGTGTTATATAGGATACATTGGGCATGTAGCCCCTTTTATGTGCATGTAGGCCTTATGCCCTGATGTAGGAAAAATGGGGGAAATTTTGTTGAATTTTCGATAGAATTATTTGTAAATGTTAAAACATGCATTTAATAAATTGTGAATATTTGATACATTTTGCATTGTCAGGCTTGCAGAAGGTTTCCTACCGGCAACCTCCTACATCGGTCACGTTTCATAGGTTGGGGCATGACACATTACATAGCAGAAGACAGTTAATCTAGAAGAAAGCAAAATACAAACCTAACTTGTACCTAAACTTAACCTTTGACAACTAATATTCGAAAAAGAAAAACAACTTATTGCTTGTAGAAAAACAGCTTGTTAAAAGTCAAAACTAAGCTACTATGATAGAAAAACAATCTAGTATCATGGTGTGACCTCAATGCATAAATTTTAGTTTCACTAGAAGTGACTTCTTCCTTTTTTTTTTCTTTTTCTTCATCTTAAGAATGATTTATTCCTTGTAATATATTTTTTGTTGAGTTGGAAAAAAAAGGATGACTTTTTACTTTTAAAAAAATCTCAAATTTTTGTTGTAATACTTTAATATAGTAATTCCAGGAGAAGAAAGAGAAATCATTAAATGAGTTATTAATCTATTCTCTTTCATTATTAAAAAATAGATTTCATTTTTATTTACAATGTACACAAAGAAAATAGAGTTACCATGGAGGTGGATGATATGATAGTTTTATAATAACAAGTCTTTGTATGGTTGGTTCTTATTTCATTCTACTTTTTATGAGGATAAAAAATATTTTAGTTTGGAATTATCATGGTGTAGAAAAAGAGAATTTTGTGAATAAAGTGAAAACATTGATGAGCAATCTTAGACCTAGCATTTTTGTTATAATGGAAACTAAAGTCCCTAGCCAAAAGGAATTTTGACCACTTAAGCATTGGGTTGTAACAATTAGGAATTAGTGGAAGGCAATGGATTCTCAGGGGTATTTAGATGGCTTCGAAGAGCCAGTTTATGAAAATTAATATCACTGATAGCAACTCACAGTTTATTAGTGCTGAGATATGTGAAAATAATGTAATGGCTAGTTTTTTAATGAAATAAAAGCTATGCTTTAGAAGGATCTTTATGCTTTTAGTCAACAAGTAGAAAGCCCCTGGCTAGTTGCAGGGGATTTGAATGACATTAGAGATCCATTAGAAAAAAAAATGTGGTGCCCCATTTAACTAGAGTCGAGCTTCTATTTTCAATGAAAGGATTCACAAATGCAATTTATTGGATATTGAAACTTATGGGGGAGGTTCACGTAGAAAGGTCCTTGGAATCCAGGGTATATCCTTTGTTTGAGAAATTGGATAAAGCTCCTTGCAATGTAAATTGACACCTAAAATATAATGAAGCTTTAATGGAAGTTTACAATCAGACCTTTTCTAACCATTATCCAATAGTGATTAATCTCAAAGGTAGGAATAAGTATAATACAGATAAGCGCCTTAGATTCGAAGCCACTTGGATGACCCTTGTTGACTTTGAAGCTTTCCTCTCTTCATGTTGGAATAGTTGAGTTGAGATTAATCATGCTTTGGTTAAGCTCACTTTGGCTTTGTAAGGTTGCAATAGAAATTTGGTCACATTAGAAAATGAAAAAAAGGAATTTTGGCTAGGATAGGAGGCATTCAAAAGGTTAAGGAAAGAAAGTTCAATGCTTATCTTATAATCTAGAAATTCAACTTCAATGTGCTCTTGCTTCTATTATAAAGGAAGAAGAGATTCTTTGGCACTAGAAATCCATATCTGTATGGCTTACACAAAAGGACAAGAATACAAGATATTACCATTCAAAAGCCATTATTAGGAGAAATTACAATAGGATCACAATCCTGCTAAATGAAAAAGGTATTTGGGTGGACAAACAAGAGGAGATCTATGGTATTATTATAGAGTTCTATAAAGAGCTTTTGCAAGAAAGTATTGAATATAGATAAACGATAAGAATTGACATGAAATTTCCAAAACTGAATGCCCATTAAAAGGATGAGCTCATGAATGAAGTTTCTATTGAGGAGACTGATAAATGGGAAAAAGTATGTAAAAATAAGATAATTTTAGTTCATATTGTTCATAGTATTTTATGTTTTCTAAGTGTTTTTGCCTTAGTTTTATATTTTGTCCTAGATACTACTATTGGTTTGTATTTCTCATGTAGGATGATGAAAAGGACTGAAAAAAAGAAGAAGGAAATTCAGAGATTGAAGTTGCATCCAGATTAAGGAAAAGAAGGAAGAAGAAATCAAGCAAGAAACAAACAAAGAATCAAGCAAAACATGGAGAAAACATGAAGCACGGCAGTGCCATGGAACACGGCTAGGCCGTGCTAGATGCTGGAAAAAGACCTGGAGAAGAAATTCGTGAAAATCCTAGAGAACAACCCAGAGCACAGCTATGTTGCCAAGCATGGCCAGGCCGTGCTAGAGTCTGGAAGAAACCTGAACAAAATTTCATGAAGAATCTCAAAAGGAAATCACATAACACGTCCATGTTACACAACACGGCAAGGCAGTGTTACATGCTGATATGTCTAAATAGATAAATCCTTTCTCATGAAGCACACCTAGCCCGTGTTATGGAGCACAGCCATGGTGAGCATGAAAAAAAGCTATAAATAGGGCCCTTGTAATTAGTTTATATCATCCCATCTCACATCTTGTATAGCTTTAGAATCCTTCTTTAAGTTTAGGGTAGTTGTCTCTTCTTTTTTCTCTTCTCATTGCTTTAGATTTCTTTTCAATAGTTTCTGCAAGTTTTGTTTCCAGATTTTATAGTTTTATTTCATTAAAGTTTCCTAGAGTTTTTCTTTTATCTTCTATCTTCTTATTCATCTTTCTCTTTTATTTTCTATTTACATCTGCTTTTTAGTTTTTCTGCATCATCTTTTCTTTCCTTTTTGCTAAACATCTGCACCTGCATCTACATTCCCTCTTTAATTCTTTTGCATCATACTTCTTCTTCTCTTATCTTGTTTTATTCTCTTTATTACTCTATCTTGATTTCTTTTATCTTGCTTTATTTGTGTTCTTGATCTTTCTTTATATTACTGCATCCTCTTCTTGATTGTTTTCTTTGTTGCACCTATTTCTTGTTTCTTGCATTCTTGCGTCAAGTTTTAATTATGATCTTCTTTTTATTTGTTTTAGTTAATTCAATCATGCATGAGTAGATACTTACTCTACGATTGGGATTA
>JANHAO010024786.1:0-11528 GCA_026873985.1 Saraca asoca
CTTCTAATGAACCAATTGACACAAAATCATAAATACACACTAACACAGCTGAAGTAAGCCAATTTTGGACCTTAAAATGCTAAGTAAGAAGACAATTAAATGTGTTAAATATTTTGTTATCACTCGACGCAAACCCCCACGTCACTGTTGATCTCCTTCATCATCCTCACAAGCTTAATAGACCTCTGACCTTGGCCATGAGTTGGTGGAGTGAGTTGAATGGGTGTGCTGAAGTGCTTCTCTAGTTGGTCTTTCTTTTTGAGCTCCTTCCTGTGGCTATTGGAGAGCTTCTTTTTGTGCAACGCCCCTGACTTACTCTCATGAGCCTTGGGCTCGTGCTCGAGTCAATGCCTTAACTGCCTCAACTAACTCTCCTATCATTTTCTCAAGCATTTCATGATGCTGATGCCATGCTTGTATTCCATCAATAACAACAGGTTGGTGTAGGCTGTTGGGGGCATGCTGGCAATAACACCTATGGTGGGGATGATGAAAATACCTACCGTGAGAAGGACTAGATCCCTCTATTGTTCTGTATAACCATTAGGCTAGTCAACTACAACATCTAAATTCCTGGTGATTTTTCCTCTAGCTATCAAAAAGTTAAGGGGAATACAGTTTAGAGCCCTCCTCCTAGCGCTAAAATGTTGATAGTCAAATCCAATCAACCCAAGTTATGAACCCTAAATTACATATTGAATGTAAAAAGAGAAAGAAAGAGAGAGAGGAAGAACAAGAAGATACCAGAAGTTTTTAACGTGATTAAGCTAAAGTTAGTTTGACCAATACGTCTATGGCTTTTATTACTCTTTGCTGAGTATTTCATATCTAATAATTGATTATGTCATGTACAATGATTTCATCCCCTTTTATAATAGTTGGGGGGTTACAGTTTGAATATAAATCTATAACGATAAGAATTATGATCTATAACGATAAGAATTATGACTTGATTAGGATTACATAATAGATAATGGTTGATGGCTATAACAGACTCCCATTAAAGTAGGAAACTGAACGGATTTTCTTAGACTATTAGTTATGGATGCATGCTCCGATTTGTGAGCTAAACCTTATTCTCAACTACCTAAGGTGGTTGCTTTGACCCATGTTGACCATTGACCTTAATTCGTATTTAGCGATTGATGTCTTACTCTAACAGCCTCAATCTTAGATGAGCTGGACCCTTATCAATTAAGTCTATCTATTATGCTTTTACTAGCCTATTTGTGCGATACCAAAAATTACCCACAACAATGGGTCAACTTAAGTGGATAGGAGAAAAGATTGCACAATAAATAATGGGTGCAATAATACTAGCAATAATGCACTAGTGTTTCACCCATCTTTTTTCCATTTAATGGAAAAAAACATAAGTCTCAGGCCTAAGGCAGGTGCAGCACCGCTATGCCATTTTTTGTGAAAAGGGATGTCGAGTCGGGTCTTTCCACTTGTTCCATCTAGGCTCAGGCTGGCTTGGTCTGGTCTGACCTTTCTCTTGGATGTTGTACACTAATTAGATCGATTTTCAAGTTAACTTAACCAAATCAACTAGGCTATTATCTCATGAAAGATGGTCGAGAGTGGATAGAAGAAAAGATCATGTAATAGAAGATGGGTGCGATCATACTAGTACTAATGCACCAATGTTTCACAGCTGAGTTCCTGTGAGAACAGGAAAGTAAGCCAATTTCCCTTGGTTTCATCCAGGAATGGGTGGGCTAGGTTTAGTTTGAGCCTTACCCTCGATCCTAGGCACTAACTAGATTGGTTCTTAGGTTAACTCAGCCTAACCAATTAGCACGATGTCTCATGGAAGAGGACTAGGAATGTATAAAATAAAAGATGAAGTGACACATGATGGGTGCAATCATACTAACTATAATGCACCACCCTCCTTTTTACATTTTATGAAAAACACGTGACCTGGTGCTAGGGTAGGCTTGGTCACTGCTACACCATTTTCCATTGGAGGTGATGTTGAGACAACTCCCAAGAGAATAAGGCAAGGGCCAATTTTTATCAATTTTGAATCAGGAATAAGGTAGGCTTACTCCCTAGGTGATGGGTACAAATTGGACTGGTTTACAAGTTGACCTAGTAGAATAGAGTGGCCTTGTGTCTCATGAAAGAAAGTCGTGAGCAAATAAGAGAAAAGATTGCAGACACATGATTGGTGCAATCATACCAACAATAATGCACTATTATTTTGCCTTCCTTTTTACGTTTCATGAACAAACATAAGTCTAGGACCCACGACAGGCACTGTCACCGCTATGCCATTTTCTATGAAATGCATTGCAAAGCATGCTCCATTGGAACGGGGCAATGGGATGATTTCTACTAGTTCCATCCAGCCTCGAGTAGGCCTAGTCTGGTCTAACCCCTACAATTAGATGTTGGGTATTATTTAGACCAATTCGTGGGTCGACCTAACCAAACCAACTAGCTTATTGTCTCATGGAAGAGGGTTGAGAGTGACTAGATGAAAAAATCGTATAACATGTGATAGGTGCAATCATACTAGATCAAGTGCACTAATGTTTCACCTTTCCTTTTTGTATTTCATGAAAAAACACAAGTCTTGGCCCTAGGGCAGGCGCAATTATCATTATGCCACTATTCATGAAAAGGACGTTGAGGTGGCTTCCATGAGAACCAGGCAATGGATAATTTTGACTTGTTCCAACCTAGGCTTATCTAGCTTGACCCCTTCTTTTAGATGCTTTGCATTAATTAGACGATTTATGGGTTGACTGAAACCAAGCCGACTCTCATGAGAATGGGTAATTGGGTCAATTTCCACTAATTTCATCTAGGCTAGGGTAGGCCAGGTCTAGTTTGACCCCTGCCCTTTGATGCTAGGCACTAATTGAATTAGTTCGTGAGTTAACCCTACTAAATTAACTAGTATGGTGTCTTGTGGAAGAGAACTAGGAATGTATAAGAGAAAAAATTGAGTAACATATGATGGGTGTGATCATACTAGCACAATATATTGGTGTTACAGTATTTTTTTTTGCATTTTAAGGAAAACACATGACTCGGTGTTAGGGTAAATGCAGTCATCACTATGTCATTTTTCAAGGAAGTTGATGACAAGCCAACTCCTATAAGAGCAGGTTAGTGAGTTAATTTTCATCGGTTCCATTCTGGGTTTGGTTGGACCTCTATAGCCAGGGTGTCAGGCATAAACTGGACTAATTTACTAGTCCACCTAGTAGAATCGATTGGCCTAATGTCTTATGGAAGAAGGTTGGGTGCAGATACGAGAAAAGATCTCATGACACATGATGGGTGTGACCATACCAATAATAATGCATCAGTGTTTCACCTCTCTTTTCTGATTTTCACAATAAAACACAAACTTTGGCCCTAGGACAATTGCGATCATTACAACACTATTTTTTAAGAAAGGCAATGTTGAGCCGACTCCTACTAGAACGAGGCAGCTAGCTAATTTCTATTGGTCCCATGTGAGCTCAGGCCAATCTAGTTCATCCTGACCCCAGCTAACTCGGTATTAGGCATAAATCAGACCAATTCATAAGTTGACCCAATATAACTGATTGGCCTGACATTTCATAGATAAGGGTCGAGAGTGGATAGGAGAAAAGATTGCATGATACATGATGGGTGCGATCATACCAACAATAATGCATCAATGTTTCACCCTTCCTTTTTATGTTTCATGAAAAAACATAAGCCTTGTCATAGGGCATGCGTAGCCACTGCCATGCCATTTTTTTGTAAAATATAATGGCAAGTTGGCTTTTATGGAAATAGGATGCCGATTCAATTTCCAATAATTTAGTCTAGGCTCAGGGCAGCCTGGACCCTTTACCCTTTGATGCTGGGTTTTAATCAAGCCAGTTTATGGGTTGACCCGATTGAGCTGACTAACATGCAATTTCATTAAGAAAAGATCGCATGACATATGATAGGTGCAATCATACCAGCACTAATGCACTGGTGTTGCATTTTACAAAAAAATAAGTGACCTGATGCTAGGATAGGTGCGGTGACCTTTATATCACTTTTATAAAAAGGTGATGTCAAGTCGCCTCTTATGAGAACAAGTCAGCAAGCCAATTTCCTTTGTTTCCTTACAAGCATGGGCAAACCTATTCATCCTAGCAAAATTGACTGGCTCACCATCTCATTGAGTTAGGTTAGAAGCATATAGAGGAAAAGATTGTGTGACATATGATGGGTGCATTTATACTAGCACTAATGCACCATTTTACACCCTCCTTTTTGTATTTCATAAAAAACATGTGACTTGGTGCCAGTGTAGGTGTAGTCACCTTTACACCATTTTTCATGGAAGGCAATGGCGAGCTAGCTCCCACAATAGCAAGGCAATGGGTTGATTTCTACTAATTCCATCCATGCTTGGGCTAGCCTGGTCTAGTCATTATCATTACTTTGCCATTTTTTTGTAAAAAGCGACTTTGAGCTGTGACCTTTAAGAATGGGGGAGTGAGTTAATTTCCACTGGTTTTGTCTAGGCTTAAGTAGGTCGGGGAGTGTATAAGAGAAAAAATCACATGACATATGATAGGTGTGATTATACCAGTACTAATGCACTAGTGTTGCACCCTCCTTTTTGCTTTTCATGAAAAAAACATAAGTCTCGGCCCAAGGTAGGTGCAGTCATCACTACATCATTTATCATGAATAGAGGCCTCAAGCTGGTCCTAGTGAGAACACAACAACAAGCGAATTTTCATTTGTTTTGTCCAAGCTTAACTTGGACAGGTCCAGTCTTACCCTTCCCTTGGATATTGTGTACTAATCATATTGGTTCATAGGTCATCATAGTCAAATCAACTGTCCTACTGCCTCTTGGAAGAGGGTCAAGAATAGTCTTTTGGAAGATGGTCAAGAACAAATAGATGAAACAATCATGCCACACATGATAGGTGTGATCATACCAACACTAATGCACCAATGTTTCACATTTCCTTTTACATTTCATGAAAAAACATGAGTTTTGACCCTAGAAAAGGCATTGTCCATGCTATGCTATTTTTCATGAAAAACAATGCCAAGTCGACTTCTATGATAATAGGGAAGCTGGCTAATTTGCACTAGTCTTGTAGAAGTGAGCCAGTAATGTATAAGAGAATAGATTATGTGACACTTGATGAGTGTGATCATACCAGCATTAACACATTAGTATTATGCCTTTATTTTTACATTTTATGAAAAACACATGACCTAGGTCTAGGGTAGGTGCAATCATTGTTGAATTGTTTTTTTGTAGAAGGCGATGCCCATTTTTGCTAGTTTCATTCAGGCTCAAGCCATCCCAGTTCATCTCGACCCCTGTTAATTGGGTTTTGGGCACAATCTGGATCGGTTCATGAGTTAACCCATTGGAATCGACAGGCCTAACATCTCATGGAAAAGGGTCAGTTATGGATAGAAGAAAAGATGAAGTAACATATGATGTGATCATACTAACAATAATGCACTGGTGTTTCACCTTTTCATTTTTTGTTTCATGAAAAAACATAAATCCCAGTGCCAGGGCAAGAGTAGTCACCATTATGCCATTTTTCATGAAATACAACACTAAGCCATCTCCAGTGGAAATAGAGCAACGAGCTAATTACCACTAGTTCCATCTATGCTCAAGCCAGCTCACTCTAGTTTGATCCTTACCCTTGAATATTAGGCACTTATCTAATTAATTCATTGGATAATTTGGCCAAATTGATAGGCTTGGTGTCTCATGGGAGAGGGTTAGTAGTAGATAGAAGAAAAAATCACATGGCACATGACGAGTGCAACCATACTAACATTAATACACTAGTATTTTACCTTTACATTTTGTGTTTCATGAAAAAAACACAAGCCCTGACCCTAGGGCAAGCACAATCACTACTATGCCATTTTTCATGAAATAGGACATTGAGGTGGCTCTGTGGAAATAGGATAGCAGGTTGATTTCCATTGGTTTTGTGTAGGCTCAAGTTAGTATAGTCCTCCTACTCTTGGATGTTGGGCACTAATCGAATCAGTTCATAGGTCGACACAGCCAAGCTGACTAGTCTGCTATCTGATTAAAAAGGTTAGGTGTTGATAGAAGAAATAATCATGCAACACATGATGTGTATGATCATACCAGCACTAATGCACTGGTGTTGCACCCTCTATTTTGCCTTTTACAAAAAACATATGACTCAGTGTCAGGGTAGGCATGGTCACCTCTATGCCACTTTTCTAGGAAGGTGATGCTGAGTTGGTTCCTACAAGAATAGTGCAACAAGCCAATTTCTATCGATTCTATATAGGCATGGGCTAGCTTGGTTCATCCCAACCTTTACAAATTGGGTGTTAGGCACATACCAAATTGGTTCATGAACAACTGGTCTACAATCCCATGAAAAAGGTTCAAGAGTAGATAAAAGAAAAGATTGCATTAATGCACTAAAGTTACACCTTCCCTTTTGCATTTATGAAAAACACATGTTCTAGTGCTAGGGTAGGCATAGTCATTACTACACCATTTTTCATGGAAGGTGACATTGAACTAGCTCTTGCAAGAACTAGTCAATCGATTGATTTCCACTAGTTCTGTCCAGGCTTAAGCTAGCCCTTTCTAGTTTAACCTATGCCTCTAGATGCTGGGCGCTAATCGGATTGGTTCATAGGTTGACTCAACTGAATTGATTGGGCCATTGTCTTATGGAAAAATGTTAGAAGTGGATAGAAGATAAGATCACACAATGCATGGCAGGTGCTGTCACTGCTTATCCATTTTTAGTGAAAAATGACATCGGCCTGACTCCTCTGAGAATGAGTAAATGAGTCGATTTCCACTAGTTTGATCTAGGCTTTGGTGGGCTGAGTCCAATTAAACCTTTGGTTTCAGATGGTAAGCACTAATCAAACTAGTTCATGAATTGATTTGGCTAAATTGATTGGCACAATGTCTTAAGGAAGAGGCGTTGGTGTGTATAGGAGAAACGATTATGTGACACATGGTAGGTGTGATCATGTTAGTACTTATGCACTGGTGTAGCGTTCTCCTTTTTGCATTTTATGAAAAAACATGAGTCCTGGCCTCAAGGCAAGCATGATCATCACTACGCTATTTATTGTTTAAAAGGATGCCAAGCTGACTCTAGTGAAAAAGAGGTAGTGGGCTGATTTTCATTTATTTTGTCCATGCTTGGGCTGGCCTAATCCTGTCCTACCACTTCTTACTAATGTTGTGTACTAATCAAATTTGTTCGTCAGTTGCCCTCACCAAATTGACTGGCTTGCTGCCTCATAGAAGAGGGTCAAGAATAGATAAAAGAAATGATCATGTGACACATGATGTGTGTGATCATACAAGCACTAATACATAGGTTTACCCTTCCCTTTTACATTTCATGAAAAAGATGAGTCCCAACCCCAAGGTATGTGCAGTCCCTACTATATAATTTTTCATGAAAAGTGATGCCAAGCTGACTCTCATGATAATTAGGAAGTGGGCCGATTTCTTCTAGTTCCAGTCTGATCCTTGCCCTTAGATGCTAGACACAAATTAGACTAGTTCATAAGTTAACTTGGACAAACCAACTAAAATGGTGTTTTAGAAAAGAGGACTAGGAGTGTCTAAGAGAAAAGATCAAGCAACATTTAACTGGTGTAATCATACCAGCACTAACACATCAGTGTTGCACCCTCTTTTTTGCAATTTATGAAAAATATGTGACCTGGTGCCCAGGTAAGGGTTGTCATCGCTATGTTGTTTTTTTATAGAAGGCAATACTAAGCCAATTCTCGTGAGAATGGGGTAATGAACCAATTTTCTCCAGTTCCATATGGGCTCGGGTTACCTTAATTCATCCCAACCCCTACTAACTAGGTGTCGGGCACAGTTTGGATTAGTTTGTGATTTCACCAATAAAATCGACTGGCCCGACATCTTATAGAAGTGGGTTAATTGTAGATAGGAGAAAAGATCATGTGACACATAACTAGTGTGATTATACTAGTGAATATATTTTATACATATTTTATATCCCTTTATACTTAATCTTTTGTTATGTTTATGTGGTTAATTGGATATTTGAAATTGGTTCTGTGGTTTGCTAAAGTTTTGTGCTTAATTGAATTTATTTGGTAAATTTAAACTATTTCAAACTATTTTAGGATTTTAGGTGTATCCTAAGTTTAGGACTTTGGTTTTAGGTGATTCTTAGGTCATTGGAAAGCCAAGAAGAAGTTCTAAAAATTTCATGAAAAGTCCCAAGCCCAATTTAGTCATTTTAGAGGTCAAATAAGCTGAAATAGAGTGCCATCATGTGATACAGAACTAGTTTCAGTATGTTTATCATAAGTGGAGCTTTACCCATCATTTTGGTGTAAAACGAAGCCCATAGAATAGTTAAGATCTATCTTAAACTGCTTTTATGAATGGCTTGAGTTCAAACTATATTGTTTTAGATTAGTTTCATTGTTGTGGACTTTGGTGTTGAATTCTATTACCTGTTAGACTATTCTAGAAAGTTGACTTGATTTTTAGCCCATAACATGAGTTAGGAATCAAGTTTATGCAAGTTCAAGGCTATTGGGATCCTAATAGACAAGATTACATTTCATATGAAGGGACCTAATTTGATTGTGAAACTTGCATTTATTGTCAAGTTATTCCTAATTTGATTCTCTTGATTTTTTTTTGAATGTTAATAATTGCTATGGATGGTTGATTAAGGTGGTCAATTAATTGTGTATTCATTGTGATTTACTAACTACTTGAATTTCTATAGGTAATTTGTTATTGTTTGTGGTTGTTTGGTTAGAGTAGTAATAGGGTATTGTTTTACTACTAGGGTAAGTCAATGTTCCTAGAGAATTAGGGGTAATTAGTTGAATTGATGTAGGTTAATTTAATTAATTAAACTTAGTGTTTTTAGATCTTAATACTATTAGTAAATTGGTTGAGGTGTTGGGTTAAGGGTCAATTAGGTACTGGGCTTAGTTGGCAAATTTAGGAAAAAATTAACAAGAATTAATTAGGTGCTAGCTTAATTAGTTTCTATGCTAAGTGGTCAAAGAGAGAATGAAATAATAGTGTCAAGGATTAGTCACAAAATTAGTTGTAAGAGTCTCTTGGATTAAAGTTTTCTTATTTGATTTTCCCTTCTATTTTTTACTATATTAACTTTGCATTTAAGCTGTTTGATTAAATTCTTATTACAATTAAATAGTATCCAACCCCTATTTCACACTGCAAACACATTGAAGTAAATCACCAATCTTTACGGATTCGACCTGGACTCATCCTAGCTATTAGCATGGGTAGTTCAGCATTATCTTTACTAGTCTCGACAAATGTCAAATTTTGGCACCATTGTTAGGGACTAGCTGATTACTTTCTTTGTGTTTTTAGTTGTATATAGTATCAGGATATTAGTATTAGTCTTAGGTTTAAATTTTATTCCTTAGTCCTTTACTACCACCTTTTTTTCATTTATGCACAATTTTTCAGCTTCTGGGTGCTGCATGGTACAATAGAAAAAAATTAACTTTAAAAATTTAATCTCAAATTTGGTAGAGCACTTATTTTTGGCATTTTGAGAAAAATCTATGTTCTTATAAACCCTGTCAAATTTTAGCTAAATTTCATTGTTTACTATGACCTTTTATTTTTTTTAATATTTTTAATTTATTTTACCATTTTTTGTATTCTATTTTTGTGTTTTTTGTTTCCTTGGCTAGCCTGTTGACATATGACTCAGTCTTTTCATTATTCCGAGCTAATATATGATCCAAAAATTGAAAGAACCTTGCAGCTTCTGAGAAGGGAGAGCAAGCACCAATTTGGTCTATTTCAAGATCCTGTATTAGCTTTAACTCCTTCTGCCCTTGGTTTAGACATTGTAGTGCACCTGATTCTGAAAGTTCATCCTATTTAAGCTTAAAAGATATGGCATTCAATCAAAGGACCTTGAAGGAGTTGGCTACTCTAGACCTCAAATAGTAGCCACTATGCATAAACTATCATGAGAATGATGCTGCATTTGAGTTGAAATCTGGACTGATACATTTGCTGGCTATATTTTATGGTTTGGTTAGACAAGACCCTTATAAGCATTTAAAAGAATTTTGTGGTCTACTCGACCATAAAGCCTTAAGGAATTTAAGAGAACCATATTAAGCTGAGAGCCTTTCTCTTCTAACTAGTTGGTTCAGTTGAGAATTGGCCATATTACCTTCTTTCTAGCTTTATGAAGCCTCACAACTCAACCTAATTGAACCAACTGGCCTAGTGTCTTGTAGAAGAGGGTCAAAAGTAGATAGAAGAAAACATCACATCACATATGATGGATGATCACTAATACACTGGTGTTTCACCCTTACTTTTTATGTTTCCTAAAGAAGACAAGCCCTAACCCTAAGGTAGGCATGATCATCACTATGCCATTTTTCGTGAAAAGGGATGCCAAGCCAACTCCCATGAGAACACCGCAAGGGGCCATTTTCCATTTGTTTCCTCCAAGCTTGAGCCAACTTGATTTAGTCTGACCCTTTCCCTCAGATGTTGTGAACTAATCAGATTGGTTCATAAGTCGACCCTATCGTACTAGCTAGCCTTCAGATCATGGAAGAGTGTTAGGAGTGGATAAAAGAAAAGATCATGTGTCACATGAAGGCTGTGATTATACTAACCCTAATGCATCAGTATGTCACCCCTCCTTTTTATGTTTCAGGGAAAAAAAACACCTGCCTCAGCCTTCGAGCAAGTGCTGTCACTTTTATACCATTTTTCATGGAGAGCGAGCCAAGCTAACTCCCATGATAATAGGGAAGTAGGCCAATTTCCACTAGTTCCATCTAGGCTAGGGCAGGATGGGTTTGATATGATCCTTGCCCTCTGATGTTAGGCACTAATCAGACTAGTTCATAGGTCGACCTTGCCAAACCAACTAACACAATATCTCATGGAAGAGGCTTAAGAGTGTATAAAAGAAAAGATTATGTGACACATGATGGAAATGATCTTACTAGCACTAATACACTAGTATTGCACCCTTCTTTTTGCATTTTGCAAAAAACACATGACTTAATGCCAGGGTAGGTGCGATAACTACTAAGCCATTTTTGAGGAAGGCAACATTGAGCTGACACTTACAAGAATAGGGCAATGAGATGATTCTCGCTGGTTTCATATAGGCTTAAGCTAACTTGATTCATTCTGATCCTTACTAGCTAGGTGTTAGGCACAGACTAAACTAGTTCATGAGTTGACTCAGTAGAACCAAATGGCCTGGCGTCTTATGGAAAAGGGTCTCGAGTGAATAGAAGAACGATCGCACATCATATGATGGGTGCAATCACACGAACAATAATACATCGGTGTTTCACCTTTTTTTTTTATGTTATACAAAGAAAAAACCCTAACCTTAAGGTAGGTGATGCAGCTGCAAAGTTACTGCATGTTTTAAAAATAACCGCAAGCGCAAGGCGTAGTTGTAACACAGAACCGGCGAGTACGGGTCGATCCCACAGGGAAGCTCTACTTC
>JANHAO010024787.1:0-11541 GCA_026873985.1 Saraca asoca
TAACCGATGTGGGACACATCATTCCCGACCCCTTTAGACTGCACGTCCTCGTGCCAACTCCGTCGTTAACCCACACAAGTCAACCTGTACCAACTCCATCGTTAACCCGTACGATGTGCAGAGAACCTTTGTACATGCGCCCACCGACCAGTCAAGGTATGGCTCTGATACCATATGATACGAGTGCCATTACCCTCTCCCCCAAAAGCCGGCTCGTAAGGGGAGGGTTGCGAACCCATATATATAACACCCGAGACCTCCCTTGCTAACCGATGTGGGACACATCAGTATGGGCCCCTGAGCATTTCTTCACTTATGTGAGAAATTATGAGGCATTGGTAGAGTAAAGGATTCCATTAAGGTACAGTGGAGGAACAAGTAGGGAGATTTTTTCATGTCTTAGCCCACAATGTCAAACAACGAACCATGCTTTTTTCTTCCATCGTTCCAAAGAGACAATTAGCTGGCATTTTCATAGCATCTTGCAAGCTATTATTTCACTTGAGAAGGAATTTCTATTGCAACCTTCTGGATTCCACATCTCACCACAAATACTTCATAGTAGTAAATACTACCCTTACTTTTTGGTGAGCTCCTTATTTGAATATTTGGAAGCTAATGTTATGTACATATTGACATCTAAGTTTTTTGGCCTAGGATTGCATTGGAGCTATAGATGGATGTTGACGGTAGATTTCGGTTCGGTCTAAATCCTGCCAACTAGAAAAGTTCTAAGGACTCAAATTGCAATCCGATTGTACAAATGAGTATTGGAGGGATGGAGAGGAAGAACAGTAATAGGACAGAAGGATTTTTATGTGGTTTGGCTAAAATCGGGCAACACTGATCCCTACGTCCACAGTAACTTTTATTGCTTTGGGGAAAATCCAGCAGAGTTACAGTATATGTATCCAGAATGCTTTACAGTGATCTCCCTCCTCTTATTTATAGTGATTGGGAGATTACAAATGTAATTTCATAAATTGTACTTCTGTTACATCAAAATAAATGTACAAGATAGCCTAGACTATGATAAAATAGCTTTTATAGGTTGCTAGCTGACTTTTGTAGGTTGCTTTCTACGGATCAGCCTTACACATTGCTTCTTGTAGACTGGCCCCACAAGTTAAGTTTGAACAGGTGCCTGCTTCTGGTCTACCCTTGACTTACCCCTGGCTGGGCGAGATGTTGCATCCATGAGATATGACTCTTAATCTGAAGTTGTCGCTGGCCTTCAGTTAGCAAGATCGAGCTTGCGAGCTCACTATTGGCGAAATGAGCTTGATCAAGGCGAATTGTTGGTTTAAGTGAGTTAGAGTTCATTCCTTAGTGATCTGGGGCATTTGCCCTATCCTGTGCTCGTGTAGTTAGCGATTTGATAAACTTAGCTCTTTTCTCACTTAGACTGATTTGTTACTAGGCCTTTACCAGCCCATTTTGTACAGTATTGGAAAATACCCATAACAATGGAAAACATATTCATGTGAAGGTGCCTAGAGAATCTATCACTCAATTCAGGGGAAGAAAACAATAGCCCACCCAAAACATCTTAGCAGCTTGTAACTTTGGTATGAATTTCACATATGTTCTTGTTGGTTGGGAAGGATTTGCACCCGATTTGAAGGTGCTAAAGAATGCGCTAAATAGGGAAGATAAGTTAAAACTTATCGGAGGTAAATTTTGAACCTTGTGTGCATTCTTCATTATTTTTTTCCACATGTTCACATGAAAATTTCATGTATACATGCAAGAAAATTTTATCTTGGGGACACCAAATTTTAGTTGAAAAGTGGTTTACTCACACCGTATAGAGGTGTCCACTATCATCTAAAGGAGTATTCCAATCGTGAAAATGCAAGAGAACTTTTCAACCTTTACCACACTCCATTGCGTAATTTATTAAAAGGGCATTTGGAGTATTGAAGAAGAAATTTCCAATAATAGCTGGTGAACTAAACCACATTATTCCTTCCAATTATGACCAAAATTGTCATAGAGTGTTGTGTACTTCGTAATTTTTTAATGAGGGAGGATCCTAATGAGAGATTACTTGATGAAGTTGATAAAGATTGTAGCAATCTTTAACACCTGTTGGAAATGACCATGTCATACAAAATCAAGATGAGGATTATAGGGCAAGTGTACTATTGAGAGACAACATAGTAACCCATATGTGGGCTCATTATGAACAAAACTCATGAGCACAAACATTGCATTAGTTGTAATTTTTTCCGTATTGTGTGACTTTGTATAACTTTTATGATATGACACCTTTGTTAGTTGAATGTGTTCTTCTTAGAAAACTATTAATGTTACAATTTATGTTTGATTATGTTACTTTAAAGAATTAATGCTTATTACTATATAGAATACAAGATGCCGAAAACAAAGAGAGTAACATTTGAAGCTAGAACATCAATAAAGGAGACTTTGAGATGGGTCAAAGAAATGGACACTTGCTTAGTTGATTCCATGCTGGAGCAATGTGCAAAGGGAAATTTCATTGATGGGCAATTATCCATAATAAGGTACAACAAGGTACTAAACACTGTACAAGCTAATTTTTGCCCGAGTATTAGAAAAGAGCATATCAAGAATCAGCTAAAGACATTGACAGATCACATTGAGAAGTGTTATGATCTTTTTAATGCTTGGAGTGAAATTGCTTGGGATCTGGTCACCTAACTATTTGATGCAGAGCCATACATTTGGAAGGAGATATGTTAGGTAATTTGTCATTATATACATAGCATATAGTATCGTGTTTATGAAAATCTGAATTGTACATAGTGTAAATAGTAATGATTCTATCGCAATTTAACTTACTATGTAGGCCAAGCCTGAAGCTACGAGGTGGATGCAAATAAAAGTCTAGCATTATGACAAGCTCTATAATCTATATCCTACAGATATAGCAACTGGTAGACTTACTCAAAGTATTGCTGACATGATTAATCGATCGGAAAGGGAAGAAATCAACCTTAATGACTCTATTGAAGGCATTGACCTATATGAAACTAATTTAAACATGGGCAATGATACCATTTTAGTTGGAAACATGAATGCTTTCAATCTTACCAGTGGTCACTCCAATCACAGTCATGGCACTTCTTCCTCTAAAGGTTCTGAGCACAAAGTGCCGATGGCTGACATGCTTGAAACTCACATAGAGAAAATGACTATAGGAATCAAGGATCTAACTGATGTGCTCAAAGAGGAAAACTATTCTTATGATAGATCCATTGTAGTGCTTGAAAGACAAGCAACATTTGCTAAAAGATAGGCTAAAATTACACAAAGGGGCCTCACCATTCTTGAGCAAAATAAATCTCATTTTTATAATGAGGAAGATATGTGGACTGAATTGGATGCATTAAAGATAATGCTAGAAATTCAAATGAAGTATTATTGATTTTTATTTCGAGATGAGAGAGTGAAATGTGAGTTTTTTAGAGTTTCGTTCTCCATTCAGGCTGAGACATTATATCAATTAATGTCAGAAGCTGGTTGTCTTTGAAAACACTTCAAGCCAGATGGTAGATTTCTCTAACCCTCTGTGCATGGGCAAGGTCATTGGCTAAACAAGGTTGTTAGTTGATTTGTTTTAGTAGCTATGATTTTTATCTTTTTTTTTTTGGATTCTTGGACTGAAATGTAGATGTAACAATGGATTTTTTATAATCTTTGCACATTTGAACCATATGTAATGTAATCATGTAATTTGAACCATATATCTTCTGTAAGATTCTTCCATACATCGGCTTCTTTGGATTTGCATATACTTTTGTTACATCCACTTTTGATCTATATGTAATGTAATTTTTCAAAACAGGGCTATAGGAATTGATTCACAAATTGATTCATAACCAGTTAACAACTTATGAATCAATTTATGAAAATTGCTAACTTTTGGTGAAGAAATTTTGCAACATAGGCCTTTATGAATCAATTCTTGAATTGATTTATAAATAGTTAGCACCTACATGAACCGATTCAAATTTAGTATCATGTAATGAATCAATTACCTATTCAATTTACAAAAAATCATTGACCTTTGATGAAAACCATTTTCCTAAACAAGCCTATTACAAATTGATTCACGAATCGATTCATATAGGAATAGATTCATGTATCGATTCGTAATAAATATTTTCTTTGCCTTTTTTTTCTCTTATTTTCTACCCAACCAATCAACAAAACTCCATTTTCTTTCATCAGTTTTTTTCTACTTTACAAAGCATAGGGTAAATGACCATTTTAAGCAATCTTTCTATATTATATTCTTTGTATATTATTATTTACTGATTTTCTATTTTCCATTTAATTGCCAATTTATTTTACTCTTCCCGTGCCTTTTATCAGACACCACACTTCCTTCACTCATTAGCATTACAGATCCCAAATAGAAATCCCACCCCACTCCCAAATAGAAATCCCAATCCACTTTGTTTCTCCTTCTTTACTTTTGCGATCTAGCCAACCAAACCTTATCGTCATTTGTAGGTTTTTGCTACAACCTCCTTTGTGTCGAAGGGTCATTATGCGGTGGTGGTTTAGTGAAAGGATGTTTGATCACTTCTACCATAGCATCTTCTACCGGTTGAGTTAGAACCTTTGATGTTGGTGAGTTTCAAGTGGATTTCATTATTGCTCCACCTTTTGGTGTGAGTTCCATCAATTGCTATTCCAATGATTTTAACTCTGACTTAATCTATATTGTGGTCATTGACTAAATAACAGAGTAGTAAGGAAACTAAATCAATTGGTATGAATCTATAGAAATAAAGGTATCTTTCTCACCCATTTTGGTTTAAGACATCACTATTAACTAATTAGGAATGGATTAGGTCAATTTTTGGTAAATTGTGAGTGAATGGTATTAGGGATTGGATCTATCATGGTTATTTAGGGAAATTAAGGCATTTTGCAATTGAATTAAGTAGTTCTAAAAGTCAATATAACATCTATATAATTGTGTGTAAATTTGGGTTGGAATAAAAATCCCTTTTAAGGAAATTGATAATTATAAGTTCTTATGGCTGGCCTAATTCTGCCTAGCTAGCTTTATGGTCAATAAAAAAAATAATAGTATGATCTTTGACTCCTTCTTAGGTATCTAGCATAAGATCAAGTGCTAGGAAGGAGGAAAAAATTAGTTATGTAAGATTGGTAGCCAAGAGATTGACTTAGTTAAGAGAAAACTATAGCCAGTTGAGTGGTATCAAATTGATTTAACATTTTATAAAATTATGAATGTTATGAATCTAAATGATTTGAAAGAAGCTAAAGTTAAAAAAAGGATACATGTGAGTGAGTGACCATTGCCAATTTCAACTGTGAACCTTTTTAAGGGAATTAATTATTCTATTTGATTTTATCTAGTATCAAAGTTACTTGAACAAAATAATACTGATTTTATAAAAATTTAGGCACATTTGTTTTTGGAACCTAAGATTTTTGACAACCTAACATTGAAGACGAGATGAGATGTTAAAGAAATCAATCAAGTCCCAATGGTGTTACACCTAACTAAGCTTTTTTGATAAAAAACTATGAGTGAATGACTTATCCCTTTTTCTGCATATAGATATATCTGCTATACAAACAAGGGTTTATCTATTGATTTGACTTGAACATTATATTATTCCTTATTTATAAAGTTATAAGTGGTTTCTAGTTGAACATTTAATTTTGGAATAAAACTGCTATTTTGGATTAAGGATTTACAAATATATATAAGATATATTAGATGTGGTGCACCTATTTATAAGTTACTATTGGAACTGTTATGGTATGGCAATTGAATGTTTTAAATACTAGATCATTTAACTCTGTAACTTTGAGTGATTTGAAATTGTATTACATACTTGTATGAGAAAGGATTGACATGTATTGGAAACCTTGATTTCTTTAAAATGTGAATTGTTGATGTTTAGTTATCTTTTCATCAAATTATATTGAAAATGTATTTATTGCTTATGAAAATGTCTAATTATGTATTAGTGATTGTGATTTTATCTAAAAATAGGATCCTTAAGGAATTACTTAGAAAACCTCCAAGTGCACTTGTGAATAGAATTAAACCCAGAAGTGCAATCGGTGGAGGGATAATAGGAGAATAATTGTTGGAGGGATAAGGTGAATGATGATGACTAAATATTGTTAGGCAAGGTTGTCTATAGAAACTCACCATTGGATAATAATTGTATATCGAAACTTTATATTTTCATGCTACTTGTATATTTATGAAGAATTGAATATTTTATCTTATTTTTTTGTACTTGATATGTGTGTTTTGAGTTAAATGATTGTTCACTTGTTTTGTTTGAGTCTTGAATTACTTTCTTATAAAACATAAACGTATTGAGCAATTGAATATTAGTTCACATGTTCTCCTTGGCTATACTTTTAGCACTTCGTTAGCTTATTAAAAGCTATCATGTTTATTATTTTTATTACTAACTCAATTTTCATAAAGCTTTTACATGAAAAATTTGATATGCGAAGATATAATTTTCTGTAACAATCTTCTTATTTTCTTTAGGGATTTAGATTGCAATTGGTTATTTTATAGTAATGTTACCTTTATAATCCTTTAAGAAAAGTTTTCTTACTTTGACAAGTCAAGGGAAACTAAGTAGAGTATTTTATGCATTGCAACTATAAAATGAGATGTATTCTGATTATACAGTATTTTTCTATCTAGATTGTTTATTTACTAAGCTTCTGTGAAACTCACCTTGTTTGTTACAAAAAACATTTTTTTTAAGGTTTCAGGATGACCTACTTTTGAGAAGACTAGCTTGTCTTGGAAGAGAAATTTGGCAATTGAATTGTTTGGTTACATGCATATATATATATATATATATATTGGATTGTCTTGTTTATGTCAGTTGTATTGTCATATGCCATGAGATGTTGTGTATAGTCTTGTTTGTCTATACAAATGTAAGATAGGGTGTATAACCCTCCATTAATAATGTGGCTTTGAGCTTGAGTCCGAAAAATAGAGGAAACTCTATCAAATTTTTATAGGAATTCAGCTTCTCTATAATGAGGACAAGTATGAGTTTCTAAAAAAATGTTTGGAGTGCTTGGTCCTTTAAAGTCCACATTATTAAGATGTCCATTATCAGCTTTACAAATCAAATATATAGTGTAAGGCATGTAGCAAGTTGCCTTTAGATAACTTACTACACTGGTCATCTTCCAAAGTTGGGTGTGACAAAAAAATGGAGAAGGTTAAAATTGATGTGCACAAATGAAATTGCTAGTGGCAACATATGTTTAAAGTTTAGGCTTAAATAGGAAAAAAGGTTTGTTATTTAATAATAATACTAATGTCACTTGCATTAATTTATGTGATAAGAAGAATTTTAATCTATTAAGAATAGATACTTTTGAATTATGTAATAAAACATGCATTAATTTTGATAGATGAAATTATGTATTAATAAGAGATAAAAATCATTTAACCTAAATTTCAAATTAAAATTGAGTTAGCGATTATAGATCTTTGAAAGTTGAAATTTCAAAGTTAGCAGTCATAGATTCCTTTTTACATGAAAATGACGTTACTGTTTAATTTGGATAAGTTATAACTAAATATTTTATTTTGAAATCATTTTTCAAAATAAAATACCATACAAATTTATATTTCAAAGTCTAAAAGATTGTGTTATAGGCGATTTCTGGTATTGTTCGAAGGGACTGGTGAAGGCCCAATAAGACGAGTCCAATCAAGAAAGGCCCAAACCATTCAGAAGGTACTAAGCTCACGTAGAAGGGGTACTGGCTCGCTAGTTGTGAGCTCGAGGACGCAAGGCAAGTTCCGAAGTAGAAACCCACATTTGATAGGTAGGACTAACCCCAGGTCACAGGAAGAGCGAGCCACATCTAGGATACCTATCTTGCGAGCTCAAGATTGGAACCAACTCACAGGGCCACGAGTCATATAACACACATCTTGATCGCAAGTGAACGACCTCCAGCTCGAGGTACGGTACAAGTCTAATTGAAAGCCAGAGGCACATTTTCCCAGCTGATAGATTAGCCTCCAAAAGGAGACACCTGCCTGCAAACCTCAATTAATAGAGTCTAAGTTGTTTGTACATAATTATTACATGATGTAACTAATGTACAAATAAGGAAATTCCTATTATAACCTCACCGACTTCTATAAATAAGGAGAAATTCCATTGTGAAGGGGACTTTTGGGAATATATGCGGAAGCTCTACCCAAATAGAGAGATAAAGGTCTGTGAATTGTAACTTAGCCAACCTGAATAGAGAAACCACTGCCTAAGCGCTAATACAATCAATGTGGATGTGGAGGCCAAACTAGTTTTAGCAGAATCACGATAAAAAATGCTTCCAATGTCCATCCTTCTTCTTCCTCATTCTCTTCTTTGTCCATTTACCCATATGCATGAAACTCATAATCTGGGTGTTGACTAAGATTTGGGTCCTCTAAACTAGATTTTACTGTTAACATTTTAGTGCTAGAAGGAGGGCCTCGAACATTCAAACTATTTTCTCCCTGTTTCTGTAATTTGTTGAGCAATCACATGGCAAGAGGAAGAACAACCATGATCATTAATGTTGTCACCAACCGACCTGGGAATCCTATTGGGCAGCAAGAGTTATCACTTGGGGGCTTAACTTTTTCGATTGTAGGTGTGTTTGTTGCTGTTGATGGTAGATTTTGGTTAAACCCAAATTTAGCCAACGGAGGGGTTTCTTTCAGGACCCAAGCTATTTCTCGATTATTGAGGCAATAGAAAGGTGCTAAATAGCAAGAAGAAGGAGGAGAAGAAAGAAACACACAAAGCTTTAACGTGGTTCGGCTAAATCTGGGTGACACTGAACCCTATGTCTATGGAAACGTTCTATTATATCGAAGGAGTTTTTATAGAGTTTTTTGGCTATGATTTCCGACAGAGTTTCTGCTAGTGTTCTTCTCTTCTCTATCTTCTTTACAATGGCTCTAGCTCCCTATTTATAGAAGCATGGAGGGGTACAAATGGAACTAAAATAAACTGTACATCTGTTATATCAAATATTAAATATATAAGACTACCTAGGGTACTATAGACTGGCTTTTGCAGGTTGCTTCTGCATGTGGGACCCGATGGTCATATTTGCATAATGGCGGTGCAAGTTGTCTGTTGGCCTTATGCTCAATTTCAGTGAGCTTCTGGCTGGTAAGGTTTCTTCTTAGTGAGGTCGAGCTTGTACGTTGGGGCCACTGCTGGTTTGTGACCTTGAGCTCATTCGGTAAGTGAGCTCAGGTCCTAAGCGAGCTGAGGTCCTTTGCGAGTTGAGGTCCTTTGTATAGTGACCTCATGTTTTGGCAAATTCGTCCTTTTGTCTAACCCAGCTTCTTTTAGGCTTTTGCTAACCCACTTCGTAATGCCAAACTCTATTGATAACACTAGCCCTCCAACTCTTAGTTCATTTTGTGGACTAAGAGTCAAAAGCTTGTGCTGCTGCGTCATACCGTAACTCTAGCCTTTATCTCGTGCACTTGCTTCCCTTTGCGAAGTGTGACTTTGGCGAACTGGGGCCTTGCAAAACTTAGAAGGCCACATGGACAAGTTTCTACTGTTAGACCTTTATTTGGACCATCCCAGATCCAAAACTGGAAGATACTTTTAATCTCAACCATGGACGATTATGTAGTCAAAGTCTTTCAAGTCAGCCTGCCATTTCATTTTTCTGGAAAAAATACGTCTTGTAGTTATTAGTGCGTTAGCCTCATTTTCTTTCAAGCCATTAAATAAGAGTGGTTGGGGGATTCCTTCTGGATCCTTCAGCTAAATCAAGCTGAGTTTATTTAAAGCATAGAGAGTCCTCTTCTTCCCTTAGAGAGTGACTGAATGGAAGTTTCAGATAAATCCCCTGATTTTCTGATATTCCGCCTTTTGGGTGAGGTATGTATGGTCTACTACATAAGAAGCTTTAGAGTCAGTACTTCTCTAGTAATGTGGAGGGATCTCATATAGATCTTGGATTATGTCCTCATGGTCGTGAGGTTTCTCCTTTTCAGCTGCTCTGGTGAGCTTTTCCAGACTTCTCGATTTTGGGAGTCAAGATGAGGAAGAACTTGCTGTTGAGGAAGGGGGTTGGGAGAAAAAAGTTAGGGACTTAAGCAAGTTCGTGAGTTTCTAGCCAGCAGGGGTTCGTCTCTTGGTGGTTATCCCTATGATTAGTGGGAGCTTTGCCTTTGTGCATCAATTTTTCTTCCAGAAGAACTAGCTATAGCTTTCTTTGACTTATATTCTGACTTTTTCTGATGTAAATGTACCTCGTTGAGGCTTTTTAATAAATAAAATTTTCTTATTTTTTCTTCAAGTACTCGATTGTTTGTCAAGTAGGTGATAACAAAATATTTTACTCATCTATTTGTCCTCTCACTTAGCATTTTTAAGGTCCAAAATTACTTATTTCCATCTGTGTTAGTGTGCATTTATGATTTAGTGCCAATTGGATCAATACATAAAATTCTTCATAGTTAGGCCATTTTGAGCAGTTTTTGTAATCTAGCCATATCTTGAGCTAAACTTGTCCAATTGATGTGATTCTTATCTTACAGGAAAGATAAGAGAAAGATCTACAACTTTCATGAAGACTGCAAAAGTTGAATCTCACAATTGGTTATCCAAAATTGGAGCTCAATTTAGAATCATAATACTATCTCAGCCCTATCCCTAGCAGCCTGACCTTCATGCATTAAACAGACAATAACTTGAGTTATAGAGGCCCAATTGAGGTGAAATTAAGCCCAAATGGAAGCTAAGACATAAGGTCACATTTCATATGAAGATTTCCAGAGTTGAAGAGATCAAATTGGGCATGAAAATTAGGCTGCAACAAAGGGGCAGAAATGCTATGAAAATGGGCTCTGTAGAATTAGACTTTTAAGGCCCCCAGTTAGCATGGATCTTGAGCCCAAATGACAATCTCTTGCTCCAACTTGCACTCAGCTAGTTGGAAACCTAAAAGAGAGAAGGAAAAGCAAAGAAAGTAGTCTATTATAATACACCACACATAGAAGAGTGGCAGAAAGCAACTAACTACACCAGCCTACTCACCAAACTAGTAACTAGCTTCTCCTTTTTCTTGGGCAGAAACTCCTTTTAGTTGAGGTCTTTTTGCTTCAGTTTGTAAGTATTTTTTAGTGTAGTTTAGCTGTGTTTTTCATGGAGGTAGAGAGCAAGATTTTGCTCCCCTCTTTTCTGTATTTTTTAGCCTCCATGGAAGGCTAACTTTGTAACCATCCAAGGGTTGTCACTTAAAGATTAATGTGGAGATCTTGTTCCTTCATTTTGGCATCCAATTGCTGGTCACTTCTTTCCTTTTTCCTCTATGTTTTTATTGCAATATATGACTTAAATGGATCCATTTAATTTAGATATTAATATGATTATTGAGATCTTGATAATTACCTTTAGAAAAGGATAGGAAAACTAAGTAATGCATTGAGATTTTGATGGATTGCTTGTGGCTGAGTTTTGCATAAAACTCATTAATCATTTTAGG